>JADOBS010302708.1:0-15009 GCA_015708375.1 Cydonia oblonga | reverse complement strand
TTCTTCGGCCAAAGCCCCGCCTCCCCCCCCCCCCCTTCCAATTCTTTGTGGGTGCATGAGGCTTTTGGCCTTAATCTTAGGTGTTATTATTTTGCAAGTGCATTTTCGTCAAAGGAGAAGACGGTTGAAATTTGCATCCACAGTGACTATAATTCTTGTTAGGTGACCCTCAGTTGTGCCGTGAGGTAATTTGCACAATTGTAGTAGTGACCTCACTGTATCTGATGATGTGTGTGTATTCATTTAAGGAAACGAGATATTCCTATGCTTTGGTCGTCTGAGTGGCAAAGACACAAAGAGAACCATGTATGAGCCCCTGGGTAAGGTAAAGAGAAATGAGATGATCGTTCGAGCCCAAATTTGAGCTTCGAATTAGTAGGCCGAAGTCGTGTGGCTTTTGCATAAATAAAAATGGATAGGCGTCGTAGCAGGTCATATTTTTATTTATGGCCGCCCATGCCTTTAAGTTAAATCTTTTTGTCAGTCAGACAAAAAAAAAAACCAAGTTTCGAGCAAAACATTAATTTCAGGTTAGCCAAGTTTACGATTACTTGATTAACTTAAAAAAAAAATGGAGTGACTTCTACACAAAATAAAAGCGAAGATGCAAAGTTGCACACTTGCAAGTTTAGACAAACAATAAGATATTTTTGTATCACAGGGGACATGAGCCTTTTCTTAAAAGGGCAAAGTAGATGTTTATCAGCTTTTTTCGGGGAACTCATCAAACGTTTTGGGTACGATTTGAAGCATTCATAGGGATTTAGAAACCAGTAAATTTCGTAAAACGTTGTTGTTTACTACTCCATGTATTAATACTACTAAGTCAAGAACTTATTGATATCTGTTTTTTATTTTTTTGTAAGAGATGGGCAAAGTAACGCTCTATATAACAAATTTGGTTTGACCTTTAAGCCTTCGACATAATCAGTCTAGATATAAGCACAATATCAACAGAAAATACATGAGCATAAGTGGAATTACAAAGTTATGGACCTTACTTCTCATAGGAGTTGAACTTACTTGCAAATAATTCCTATATTGATATGATTTCAAATAATACACATGAATTCACATGATAAAAGAGATAATCACATTGATGTAGCACCGCTTGAATACCCTGCACTTGAAAAAAAAAATCTCTCATGCTACTAGCTTTATTCCCTTTGTTATAGTGAAGACTTGAAAACTTCCATTGACGAATGATAAAGAAAGGAGCATAATTGGTGGATCACATGGGAAATGTGGAAGTGTAATCAACAACCACCCTCAAGAAGCTTCAAAAGTCACACAATTGTCCTTTGTTTAGCCAAAAACAAAGTCATAGTCGTGTTTAATACCCCATTTGGCTTCCTTAGACCATTTGCAAAGGTGAGGGTTTAGCTTAAATTTTAAGCTTTATAACCTGTCAAGCCATTTGTAATCATTGGCCTAGAATAAGTTAAGATAATTTTGGACCAAGTTTCCTCCAAAATTTAAGCCAAGATAGTGGGCAGGCCCAGCTATGCGCCCAATATATGGCTTAATAAATTTTGACTTAAATTGTTAAGCTTTATTCTGTGCCATTGCACATGGTCTTATGTGGTATCTTGGTTCCCCTTTAGGATAAATTGTAGGTATGCATTTCAGCAGTCTTTCATGTGATATTATTAGCTCGTTTTTGAAGTGTTTTTAAAATAACTAAAAGTGTTTTGGTGAAAATGTTTTAGAAACCAATATTTAGTAAAAATTCAAGTGGATCATAAAAGAAACACTTGAAGTGCTTTCTATAAGAAGCATCAAAAGCACATATCTAGTGTTACTTTCAAAAAATAGTTAAAGTGGCTTTGGAATCCAAAAATCATTCTAAAAACATTTTCAAATGAGGCATATACGTTTTGGCAACCTCAAATCTCAATGGTATAAAACACACACGATCATGCATTATTTTTTCATCATATAAACGTCTTAATTCGAATAATATTCTACTTTCATCATTTGAAGATGATTTCTAGAAGAAAAAAAAATTAATCGATTTGGAGCACTTAGCCATTCATTGAGTTAAACATGTTAATAATTAATCATGAAGATATTACTTATAATCATAATCATCAATTTAATTTGTATTTATGAATTGCTAGTCGTCTTCAAATTAAAATAAACTTTTTATAGGCATAATTTTTAAATAATGATAAAGAATCTAAACATTTCAATTTCTATAAGATAAAATTATAACACATCCTCAAAGTAGGAATGAAACCAAATACGATCCTATACGCATTGAACATATTTGAAACAAAATTTATCATAATCTACACAAAATAATATCTTAATTTATTCTAAGTTTAGTTAGTGGGGGAAAAAAAAAAAGGAAAATGGTTTTAGAATTAGGAACTATTGCAAAACAAGTGGCACACATGACTGCCAATCACACTAATCATTGAGGTTGCCCTTGCCCCAATTGCGGTTATAACTTTACACTTTCGGTTGGTAGTTAAAGGCATCTTATCGTTTAACACTTTTAAACTATGGATGTGATTTCAATAATAATAAAATAAAAACTTTGGATGTGATGTGTCCATTAGAGTAAATTGAAGCTCGAAAGCCAAGCAGAAGCTGCAGATATGGGAAAGAGATGTTCTCCTGATCTTTTCCTTTAAAATTCAGGAATTAAATGTTCTAAATTTTTAAAATTTAATCGAATCATAAAAAATTATTATAGTTTTTAAAAGGTTTTGTTAATTTCTTTATTTTTAATCGTTAGATCAATTTTTAAAAATCTGAATCATTTGATATCTCAGCTTTGGAAGGAAAGATTCAGAGAGAATCTCTTTCCATATTTTCCGTCACACAACTACAACAGGAGTATATCTTTTTTGTTATTGACGAATTTTTGAATTGCGATAGGAACACATCTGATTCGTCAAACAACCGTCGGAACACAATACACATATGGAGAAATGTCCTCAACTTTCCAACAGATACTAACAACATTCTCATCTTAAATCTAATGCTAGATTTATGAAAAAAAGAAAATAAGAGAACTGAAGAACTACTGGGTCTGATCATTTCAAGTTTAACCAAACAGAAAAGAGAAAACACCAACTGAATTGGGTATGTACATTTTCTCTTTTCAATTAGAGTTTCTGTACTCAAATAAACAAAAAAAAAAAAACAGAGTAGATAAGCAATGCATATACTTCAGCACAACCTTATAGACTGAAGGCTATATACTCCTACGAAAAGGAACGATTCTGGTAACTATATTAACCCACTTTCCAAGATCCAAAAAAAAAACCATCTTCCAATTCTTCATGGCTCATTGAGCAATATGACGCCAGTGAAGGAGAATTTGTGACTGGTGAGTGCCCAAGTATTATTACATGATGGGCGCTGAGGGTTTACCGCCTTGGTCCAACACCTCAAGCACCTCAGTCCTGCTCCTCACCACCCTATGAAACAACTCTCTGATCTGCATCTGCAAAGGCACCAAACCCTCCTCCATCCTCCTACAGCTCTCCACCAGCTCTGCCACCTGCGCGGCCACCTCCTCCAGCTTCTCCGCCTCTGCGGGGAACTGAAACGAGTCCGAAAATTCAATCAAAGACTGCCCCAATTTCTCCATCCTCTGCATCTCGTCAAGCAAACCAGCGGACCCCTTCTTCTCTTTCTTCTTCCACTCCTCGGCGATCTTCTCCTGAATCCCGATCATGGACTGCGCCCAAGACAAACTCCTCGGAACCGGAAGGTGAGTCATCAACCCGGTCCTCTCTTGACACGGAATTGCCGCCACCAACATCCACATCACAAACACCATAATCGTGCTCATTATATAAACTGGCTGAGCCAATCCGGAGGCCTCATTGCCCTTCGGCGCCACCAAATTGCTCGACATCGCTTGAATTTGCTTTGCGGCGGACCAGCCTTTAGACATACCCCACGACAAGGCCCGAAAATGCCCGATAGCTCGGTCTTTACTCGGGGCGGAAACGCCCTGTCTGCGGCCGAAAGACCAGGTTCTCTCGGTGGCTTTGTTTCCACCTCCTTCCTTGTCCTCCACCGCCATCCCTGTCACCAGCGAATGCAACGCCCTCTTAGCCCGCCGAACCTGGCCATCCCCAAGCGGCCTCTGTTCCAAAGCAGAGACTGCAATCTCGGCCAGCTTCTGAAAATGCCTGACCGACTCGATCCCGTGGGAGACCGCGTTGCAAATGTCCAGAGCTTTGACAACGCGGTCCAAGAACTCAGGCACAAGCCGGTCGAGCGGTGCCTTGGAAATCTGTGATGGGTCCCGACCCATCAGCAGAACGGCCTTGAACTCGGCCTCGCAGCAGAGGAAGACGTCGAGGAGCTTCCGGACCCAAGCGATGGATAAAATTGGGTCCGACGGGCAGTCCGACGGCGGAGATAGGAGGTCGGAGAAGCGATCCGCCACGTGCTTCTGGAAGTGTTCGAGGTCTTCGAGCTCCTGTTCGTGGTTTCCGTCCATGGAAACCACCTGGTTTCGTCTGATGCTGATTCGGTTCAGAAACGAACCCTGATTATCTGTTGCGCCCATTTTTTGGATTTTGGATTTTGTTTGTTTCTCCTGAGATTGAAGAGTTAGAAGAAGAGAGAAATGGGAAGCAGGTGGAGAGAGAGAGAAAGCGAAGGAGGAGAGAGAGAGGAGTAGTGTCGAAAGATAAGGGGAGTCGGGTGGTTTTTGGCAGTTACATACGCTGCGAAATAAATGGGGTCATGGATTGTCGGGGACGAGACCGTTTCTCGTTCCCTTATGCGGACGCTGACTGGGGATTTTGTTCCAAGTTTAGCCTTCATCTTCCCTTTTAATTGCAAGCCCAATACAAAATATGATCAGTTGGTGTGGCTGCATTTGGTTGAAAGAGAGATGAGGTTTTGCCTCATACGCATGCGAGAACGATCTTATATATATATATATATATATATAAAGTTTGATATTACATTATGATTCTTTGTAGTGTGAATTATTATGGATAAATTAACGGATAATACTTGGGTCCTAACCGGTCATGACTCATTTTTGAGGTGGACCAATAATATTGAAACACTTGGCATTTTAAGTAATTTTTTATTATTATTGATCCACTCAAAGTGGCAAGTGTTTCAATATTATTGGTCCACCTCAAAAATGGACCCTGACTGGTCAGGACTCAAGTATTATCCTAAATTAACGATCCATTGTAAAAGTTTCTATATTAATATCATATGTTGTAGAAGCAAAAACAAGGTGAAGCAACATTAACACTAATACATGATTACATGAATATATATTATTTATATATATATATATATATAGTAATTAGTAAATACGTAATTTGCACCAAGAATATAGATAAAGAGGAAACATAACTTAAATTATTCGTGTTCGAAAAGAAGGAAGGAACAACTTAATTACATGACAAATCAACTATAACGAAAAGATATGTTTACAATGTTTGGAAGCCAAACTTGTGGTCAGGAGGGGCTAAAATGCCTTTGTAAGTTTTTCGGCCATAAGAATGGGTGGATAACCATAGCTTACCATCGGTTGTCTTTTTTTTTTCTTTTTTTTCTTTTATTTTTTATTTTTAAAAAAAAGAAAGATATGTTTACAACACGCTTCATATTTTCAAAGTGTACAGATTATCGATTCTTAACATGTTCTTGTAATTGTACTCTTTTCATGCTTTTGAGGACTTATTTATAGTGGTGAGTTCAGTAAGATTACCGTGCCAAAACTTTCATACAAATTATCATACCAAATGTTTGATATTAAAAATTTAGTATTATTATCATACCAAATTTTCAATATGCCTTAAAATTCGATTGGCATGGTATGATAATGGTAATGGTATGCCTTAAAATTAATTAGGTTTGTTTTGTTTCATTTTTGTTGTTAAGCAAGTAGCCCATGTTGGAATCAAGTTCGCGCTCCACTGTGTGTAGAGGAGATATGCACAAACTCAACTACCTATAAAAGAACAAACGATTGTAACACAACCTTTGTACCAGTGGGGTACCGACCAAAAGTCATTCGACAGTCAAGTTAGTAATATATGAGACTCAAGCAGTGGATAAGAGAATAAAGTATGAGATAATTGCGTTATTAGAGATGAACCGTAGGTTTGTGTATTTATATTATTTGGGGAAGAGACCTTTGGGATACGTAATGCGTACTAAACGGGAGAATCCTTAAAGAATATCTAGAGATAAATTTGCTTCATTTTAAGAGTGTGATTACTTGGGCCACATGTGAATCCCTATATTGTAGGAATCTCCAAGAATATAAGAAACTTATCTGATCCCCAATCGGGTCAAGTTTTTGTATCTTGCGGAACAAGAATTGTAAATCTCAGCGAACACATGAATAGTGGTATCAGGGGTCTGTTTGAGCAGCTTAATCCGACCGAAGATGTTGAGTCTATGATCGGACTTCTAAGGTATTTGTATCCCGATGCGTCTTACTCCAGACTTGAAAAATCATGGTCCCACAATTGCCTCTAACTATGTATCTAAAATGGTTGTTTCGCTTAAGGATGAATAGTTATCCAAAGACCATGGCTTTCAAAATAAATCATAATACATACCATTTGATGTTCTTTTTCTACTTGGTGAACCTGCCCTGTAATACTTGCAAAATAAACGAGACGTTCCCAATTCAGGCATGCAACCTCAAAACTTGTGCCAGAAAGACAACAATGATGGGGCGTCTTAGTTGCATATGCGCACAAACGAGGAATTGTTGTTTACATTTTCAAATGATTCCGACTGTCGAATTCGCAGATCTGGAGACAAGAAGATCCAGATTTAACAGTAAATGACTTCGAAATATCTTTTATAAATATCTTCACACTTCTGAACCTTCAAATTTCTTGTTTTCTATTGAGATTTCTACAAGTCTTTAGCTTCCTTTCGTTTGAACCCAAACTTTCCAACCAAAACAATAACCTCATCGAATGTCTTTTTGCCCCAGCAACCAATTATGATTCGAACTATGGTCCTCCGATGATTAGAATACATAGTGAGGAGAATGGTGGGATGTTCTTCTGCCATCTCCAAAATCTGTTGAACGATTGCAAGGTCTGGTGGGAAGCTGACCAAGATATTCACCCATGGTACCTGAATTTTGCCCTGAAGTTTCCTAATTCTGAAGAAGATATTAGTATGCTTCAATCTATCTCTAAGCAATCTCACTGTTGCTTCGTACCGTATTATCACCTCCTTCGAGTTGCTGAACAAATGGTAAAGGCAAACCTTGGATTTCAAGAATATGTTTTACATTATGAGGAGGAGCTCAGGTACCCATTACTTCTTCCAGTCCAAGTGTAGTCTTTTGTGGAGTGCCTACATCGCGGATTTACCTAAACACGATAAGGACTAGTACAAGGATATCTTGGTGGAAGACAGAGGCTGGGAAGGCAACATCTCTAGAGTTCGAGTTTGGAGCATGTTCGCGGGCTAAGCTTGAGCTATTATCTCTCCCAGGTAATTAGTTTGTTCAGTTTGAACTGCAAACTAGATTCAACACGTTATGTTATCCAGATTGTTTATGTTAAGTATGGAGGAAATGAATTTGCAATAATCCTCAATTTTCATTGGAGAAATGCAAATTCCACGTATATACTTGTGTAATGACAGTTTGGAGATTTACTTGCAAACGAAGGGTATGAAGAAGGTTGAGTGATGTAATCACGTAGAGGAAATAAGAACTAGGAGAAGCGATAGAGATGGAGATGTACGCGGTTTGATCGTTGTTCTGTGACAAATAGACTAGACAGTCATGGTTTGGTCCGAATAAAAAAGGAAAAAGTAAAAGCCCTAGCTAGCCTTGACCGGGTCTGGCCTTTTCCTACCTCTCTGTCTCTGCTTTGGCTTTTAGACAAGTGATCCCTTTGCGATTCCCTACGACGCTTCAGCACGATCCACATCTGCTCCCTCCTTTGCTTTCTCCACCTTTTATTTTGCCTCAATATCTAAGATTTATTCGGATTTGTTTAGTATGGTTTTTGTTGGTTTTGCTTTATAATTGTAGGTTTCCCATAATCTTTTTGATGATTAATTATTGAATTAATATGTTGATAAAAAATGTATACCAACAATTTTTTATTAAAATATTCTACATTGATCCTATCTTTGAGAATAAAAGAGTTTAAATATCTTAACTCCACTTTAACTAACACCGAGACTTTTTGTGATAAAACTCCACACTCATCGAACTGTGCAAGTGGTAATTAATGGTGTTGTTGGTAGTGGGCATCCGACCCGTCTCTATGATAATTTTACATGGTATCAAAAGAGCAAGGGAGAGGGCCGGCAACCCATGTGATGGGTCCCCTTGGCCACCTACATGTAGGGTGAGTCTCCTTGACAATGTGTGGATCTCCCACGTGTGACCTACTAATTGGGTCCCACGCTGTATTTTTTAGAAAAGAAGAGTTTAAATATCACAACGCCACTCCAACTAACACCGAGGCCTTTTGTGTAAAACCCCACTCTCGTCAGACTATGCAAATGGTAATTAACAAGTTAAGGACACTATCAGCGTTGTTGGAAGTGGCTCTTTGATAATTCTAAGTTTTATGTTATTTTTCATGACTCATAACGACATAGTGGAATATACTCGACGACACACATGATTTTCTTCTAGTTTTCTCATCAACTTTGTATAAAAGTGACAATTCCAACAAGCTTAAACCCAACATAAAAGTAGCTTTGGCTTGACATAAAATTATCAAGAATTACCTCATAAATCCTAGTTGTAGATATCATTGGAGTTTCGTGGCCCTCATAATATTTTTATATAATCTTTCATTTTCTATGGGGCTTATGTCCCGTTGCCAAAAGGGAACATGTCAAAGAAATAAACGCATTTTATAGGGCACCGCGTTTGAAAGTTAGTAGCTGAGAGAGAGAGAGAGAGCCGGCCTCATTGCCATATTCAAGTCAATTATCTTGGATAAAAGAGATTAGGATAGGGGGTTGCCCCATCTCCATCATGGCGATTTTTTATGTGAATGACAATGAACCGTTAATTGTGGCGTAAAATGAGAAAGAAAGTTAAGAAAACCAATGTGGGTAATTAACAAGGGGGCGTTGAAGGGGAGCGAAAGATGAAGTGGCACATGGTTTTAAATTTGAAGGGGTCTCTAAATGTTTGTCATCTAGCATCATGTAATAATGTTCTATATTTAAAAAAAATGATTTTATTAGCACCTTAAACCGCATTGTGCACTCCTTATAAGAGTATTTTTATTCTTTCTAAATATCAAAACTTGGAGTACAATGAGATATTTTGAGTGTCAATAATAACACCCTGAAAAGCGACAGTTTCTTAAATTTATTATATAACAACATTATACATTCAAGTGAAACTTTAAAGTTAGAGGTATGATGTTTTTTTTTCATGTTTGGCAGTTTAAGATAATAATGCTTTTGATTATTTAGTGAATGTTATGTTTGTAACTCTTTTTACTTATCATTAAGGACATTTGTAAATATGCAATCATTGAGTGCTAAAGTTTGTTTTGATTTTTTTTTTTTTTTGAACAAACAATATTATCTACGCTAGGAGGGTGGGGGAGTGGGCTAAGCCTGATAATAGGCTAACAATAATGTGGTTCAAATTCGCATTTGGTGAGAATTGAACATAAGACCTCTTACTTACAAGTGAAGAGGAATATCATTAGACCGTAGTACTAAGTGGCTTTGTTTTAATCTTAAGTGAATGTTTTCTAGTACCAATATATTGTCATACTTTTTAAAAACTTTAAAATTATCTTACAGAGTGCCCTTTTTACAAATTTCACACAGGATCCCCAAAATCTCAGAGATGGTCCTGTTAACAAATTAAATAATAAAACCTAAAGGACTTGGGTACAAATTAAATAATAAAACCTAAAGGACTTGGGTTTAGGGTTAAGGATTAAAATTCCCACCACATGCCACTGTATTATTGTTTGGTGTTGTTTTTCTTTATTAATAAGTTAGAGCTTTTAGGTTAGAATCTCGAGAATAGTAAATTTGTAATCAATCTACTCTCCAAAATCCCGTAGAAGCCATGTTTAGCCAAATTAGGTTTCAGCACGATTTTAAAAGACACTTTTAAGTGGGAAATTTCATGGGATTTGTAGAATCAAAATGAACTTTTGAGGATTGTGATGGATTTCTTTTGTGAATTTTGATATATTTTCAGAGACTTGTCATTTATCCAAATAAATATCACATGTTTTTCTCTTTTTCTCATAAAAAAAACTACTAATTAAACGCCAAACCCTCCTCGCGTCTCATGAGCAAGAGAAGAAATTGCAGAAAAAGAGAGACTCTTCTATGAAATTTCAAAATGACAGAAATTGAAATAATGACATTTTATTTTTTATAATTTGTAAATTTTTTTTGTTTGGTTAACCTAAAAGAACAATGAAATTGAATACATAATTTGTTATTTTTAAACTCTCAATCATAGAAATTGGGAAATGACACATATTTACATAGAATTTGAACCTGAGAATTGGAGGTCCCAAATTCCAAGTTTTTTTTTCTACGCAGAAATTCTAAATTTTTATGTTTATGAATTCAAACAAGGGAATTGGTGCATGTCAATTTATAAATTCTAACTTTTACCAAAATTCCAAGTTTATTTTCCTCATCCAAACATAGTTAGGTTTTGCTGTGTATTGATGTTTGAATTATGTACAATCTAGTTGACTTTATATTTAGCTGGAGACGTTGAATAAAAAAGAAGACGAAGAACCAGAGGATGCCATGGCAGAAAAAAAATGGAATTATCTTGAACTGTGTTGGTAACTCGCGAGTGTGTGGTTCTGCCTGTATATTATCTTACGAATACCTTCGATAAGGATTACAAATATAGCAGATTATATACGTGAGTTTAATAGAGTGCATGATAAACATAAATACTGACCAATATTATCAAAGAGAGTTTGAACTACACTACGACTTATCAACTTCAGAGGTTAATCTGCACTGGGACTTCTTCACAGCAGCAGTGGAACAGACTTCACACAACCTTAATTAGCTTATCACGACTGACTCCAAAGGCAATTAACCATGATTTGATGGTGACAGAGGATTGGCGGAGTGCAATATGGTCTAACGCTAATTGATAGAGATTTATACCACCTATAAAAGTAGGGATAAAAACATTTAAAAATACTTGCAAGAGTACAAGATAGTCGTAGTATAACAGCTCAAGCAAGGTCATTTTCCGCAAGGATTGTTTGAATAATTTGTATTTAAACTAATTCTTAATTAACTATTTAAAACAAAGTTTCGTAAAATTTGATTTTATGACCTAGAATATTAAAAACGAATTTTAAATTAAATCAATTAAAGAAACCAATTTAAAAGGGAACAATATTAGAAAATAGTGATAAAAGGACACTAGGGTTCTGCCGTCCCCTTAACAATCTTATGTAGTTTTACCAATTACTTATGAATTACACATGCAACTTTGAAGGTTAGGTTTTCTTTATGCATATTCTACTTGTGGCATTCAAGTTAGAATATGCATGACTCATTACGCTTTGCGGAAACCCTTTGAAAAACCATGCAACCCCTAAGACATGACATTCGCCCTAGGTGAACTTACAATTATCAATCACAAGAAGCAATACTCAATCCTCCAATGGCATTCCGACCGAATTGCATCTGATTACTTATCTAAACATCTTAATGGTAGCTAAGCATTAAGATATATAGAGACAGATTAAACACAGCGATTAATAATTCAAGGTATGCATGCATAATATCATAAGCAATTAAATAAAGACTACATATTCATGCTAAGGCTCAAGCCATCGCCCTAGCAAACAGAAATTAGTTACGAACAACCATAAAACAAAAGGAATTTTATTGAAATAGAAAAATGATAGAAAACACCTTGAAATACAAATAGTCAAAGTCTAGCTAAGTTCTCCAAATTGATGCATGCTCCCCTTTTCTAATGGCTAAATAGCCTTTTTTATACTACTACAAAATAAAATCCTACTTAGAAAAGGTCTTCTAAAAACTAGGAAACATAATAGAATAAGATAACTAGGAAATAAAAGGTTTCCTATTTAAACTAAAATTTGGACTTCTTAGAAAATTATATTTTTAACCAACCAAATCAACTCCGATTTGGTTCCAAAATATCTCATTTTAAAGCTTGAGACGTTCCTAACAAATTCTCAGAAGGAATCTTCCTCAAAATATGCCATCTTGATCTCCAAAATACTCAAAACGTCAAGAAACATCAATTTGGGAAAGCTATGCACTGGGCCTTTATTTCATCGCTACGGTCAAACGACTTGGTAGAAAAATCTAGAATTTTGATACAATCATCTTGAAAGAATCATAAACATCAATTGGAATCACTCCAAAATTCATCATTTGGTCACGTTTTTCTCTGGAGGAAGTCGAATGTCCTACATTGAAATTACACAACAAAGTATCCAAATTCTACCAAAATAACCAATAAACTATGACTAAGAATAGGGTAAAATATATGGTATAATATCGCCTCATCAAATACCCCCAAACTTAGCTTTTTGCTTGTCCTCAAGCAAAACAAAACTAGAAAACAAAAACAAAAGCTAACAAACTAAAAACTTAAACAAAACTTAACTAAGACAATTTTCCACTTTCAAGTTGCAATCCATAGAACACGTTAAAATTTAGAACATTTTTTTTCAAAAGTTCCAACCAATCCCCACCACAAAGTCTAAGCCATTTAGAATCAATTAGAAAAGAATTCACAAACTTCCTTCGGTGTAAACACTACTACATTTTACTATTTGCATGACGAACCAAAGTTGGTCGCGCAAAGTGTATTTCCGTCGCACGAACTTCAGCACGACATAAACTTCGTCGCGCAGCAAAGATCGTGAAGAAAGACTTTGTACAACAAAAAACATCATTGGTTGCAAAAAGACGGCGCGATAGTTTATCCTTTGTCGTACAAAATTTTTAGAAACAAATGTTTTCGTCACACAAAATACCATGATACATACGTGGGACAACTATTATTTGTCTCTCTAAAATTTGTGCTACGACAATTTATTATTGTGCAACGAAACGTAGTTTGTCGCTTGAGCTTTGCGAGACGAAGGTTTTTGTTGCGCAAAAATAAAAAATAAAAAAAATTTAATTTTACATTCTATTTTTTAAATTTTGTAATAAAAATAAATTGCATTTTTTTGGTAATAAAATTAAATTGCAATTAAAAATGTAATGAAGAGAAAAATAATATATTTAAATTAATATAAATGTGTGTACTATCTACAAGAAAAATGTTTAAAAAGTAAGGAAGTAAAAAAACTAAGAAAATAATGCGGCGTGATCCACGTGGTCGTCATGCGAAGGCGGCTGGAAGGTCTCAAGTTTGTCGACATGCTTAGAGGTCGAATGGGCAGAGGTGTGGCCATGCTTGGGTAGGAGGGGCTCGGATGTCGACGGGGGACGAAGATCCGGGAGACGAATGTTGGACTGACTGAGGGCTTGTACAATATGTGACATCTGACTTCTATATGAGGCGAGCTCAATCCTAAGGTCGCCCACCTTTGCTGTCAAAGCTGTCACCTGACTCTTTGATTGCGATGATGAAGAGGCTTTAGGTTCTCGTCGCTGGGCATTCCCCATCCCCCAACAATATGTTCCCGGCCTCCGTCCGAGAGTTTGATCTAAGGTCTTCGTAAGGATCTGAAACCCCGTATCCTCTGGGGGATCCACAGACTCGAGCTGAGTCTCGGGAGGAAGCTGGGAGGTGGATTCCTAAAGAACCAACTACCTCTTCTCCATCATCGTCACCTGTGTAATATAACATCAAATATTAATTATAACATTCATATAATAACCATAAAACTTGAATGCATAACATAATAATTAAAATTGAAGAATAGTTACATGAAGGGACTCAGCTAGCTCATCATTGGGTCGAACATAAACGTCGCTAAAGATATCGATCTCTGGGAATTTTGAACGCCCCTGAATGGAACAAGAGAAGAAAAATGTTATTATGAAAAAAAAAATAGTATTATTGACAAATTAAAAATTGAATATGAAAAACTTTATTATTACCCGCCGCTGCACCTCAATCCTATATGAGAAGGGCATCGAATCAGAATGGTGGAGAATAGTCTTCTTCTCCCTATTGCTCTTATTGGCTTTCGTCTTCTTCTGTTATACAAAAAATGAACGTATTAGGTCAAATTTAAATGAAATATAAAAAAATCAATAAACATTAGTAAGAAACGTATAATAATTTTAAACTTAATATAAAAAAAATCCCACATAGCCGGGTTCCCGAAAATGACAGCAGAGCCACGCCCAATTATCCTTATGTCCCTCAAACTCCTTCGGGTAACCCTTCTCAAGAGCGACCTGCGAATCATCAAATGTCTGAAAATATTGGTGCAGGTCGCTTTTCCACTACTTGTACCATTCAGAGAATAGCATGTTGACGTACGCCAACATATCATCGTTGATGTCCTTGAAATTGTAGTTCATTTGTAATGTAACAAATTAATTACATACATTAAGTAATATAAATATATAAAATTTGAAGGAAAAGCAATTAAAAGGTAGGATACTTACCGACAATTGTGCGCTCACCTTCGTCCCTACCTCGTCTGGCATAACCTTCCAAGACTTCCATTGTATAGAGCAATAGGTCTAAATGACGTGGGCCAATGCGCTATGATGCTTCGTCGTTGGTGCAGCCTGATGCCCGTCGTCGTATCCGATAGTGATACGTTTGTTGGTCACCCTGGTGATCTTCACCATCTTCAACTGACGACAAGGTCCCCGGGTGTTTTTCTTGGCTGCAAAGAAATATAAAATTAATGTTAACCCAAAACTAATAACAAATCCTACTAAATTTCGGCAAAACCTCCCCATAATTAAAACTGTTGATGCACAAAACCGTGGTGGTCTTGGAACAACGTAAATCCGGCCGTGAATCCGCACAAACGCTCAAGAACACCAAGAACACAAAGAACACAAGGCTTTTATCGTGGTTCACCCCAATGTTTG
>JADOBS010302707.1:0-15009 GCA_015708375.1 Cydonia oblonga | reverse complement strand
TGCTTCCCTGTCTCTGTCCATTTACATACTTACCTACACCAGTGACCGGAACAATCTAGTGAAGGTCACAAACTTGATACTTTCTGTTGTACCAAAGTCCTCGCTGATTTTGTGCATCAACACATGCAAAATAATTAAATTTTATTTCTAAATATATCCATTTAGTGTTTGAAACGTTACATTTGACATTACACACACACACACACACACATTCTTATGGCTAAATTTTTTATCATATATTTTTATGTTTAGTTTGTAGCGATTTTAATTTGCAGCCATTTTTTAAAATTGTACTAATTTTCTTTTTAGTTTTAGTTTTTACCCATATATTAATTTCTTTTTGTGTCCATATTTTTCAAACTTTTATTTTTACACATTTTTAAACCTTTTTTTTTGTACCAATAATTTATTGATAATGTACCCATTTGTCTTTTAAAATGTTCCACTTTGTTATATATAAAATATACCAATTTTGTTTTTTTAAGTACCATTTTTTATGTAAAATGTACCCATTTTTTAATGTAAGATGTATTATTATTTTTACTCTAAAATGTACCCATTGTTTTGTATATAATATGTACCAATTTTTTCATCTAAAATACACCACCTTTTTTTGTATAAAATGTACCAACTTTTTACATGTAAATTGTATCATATAAAAATGACCAATTTTTTGTATGTAAAATGTCATTAATATAAATAATGAAAAATAATGGGTTTTATATAAATATAATTTATCTTAATGACAAATCATGTCATTAAGATAAATTATACTTTTTTATATAAGTATAATTTATTTTTTAATATTTTTAACCCAAAAAATCATGGATTTTATTTAAAATCTCATTAATATAAGTGACTACAAATATCAAATTTAATTTAAAATTATAATAACCTACATAGAAATGCATTATTGTATTAATTTTAAGGATCCCAATTAAAAATTGAAAATTAACAAGGTTTCAATCAAAGAACGTTGATAAATAGGGACCGCATCTAAAATCACCCTTTTATTTAATTATTCCGTTGGACTAACAAGATTATGGATGGAAATTCCAACTCCTGGACCGAACTTTATTGTCTGAACATCATAATTGAAACGTTTATTTGTTTTTCATCATCTAAAGATCATATATGAAAAAAAATTTCTCAAACTCGAGATCTTTTAGTCATTTATATGCATAAAATCGGATGCTTAACCATGAAAATGTTACTTATCATCGAAACTATTGTCGGTTTGACCCAAATGAACGGCTAAACAATTTCTAAATTGAATGATTGTTTTACAAATTTGATCTTTAGATGATTTATAAAAGTTCATTAATCGTAGTCGAGGAACAAACAAGTTTCCCAATAAAAGAAACACATCCATTATCTATTTTCACTTGTCTAACTTTTTTTTTTTGGTTTTGACAAGGATGGTATTCACGTAAACATATTTCTATTGATTCATTCAAAATGAGACACAACTTAATAACTTAGTGAAGACGTCTTACCCTAATGTCAATTCAAATTTAAAAACCGCAAGTTGATGTCGAGAGATTATATTTCCTCTTTCAAATTTCGAATTCTTTCTTTCAATAGGTGGTGTGGGGCATCTTCTCCATGCTGTGGCCTCATCCATGACATGGAAAGACCTCCATCGACCAAATTATATATTCCTAAATATTTACTAAAAATAACAAAAAAAACAGATCATGCAGATATTTATTTGGCTCATGGATCCCGCCACCCGTAACTTCATGAAATCTCCACGCCAAAAAGAAAACATATAAAACGGCGAGAACGTTGAAAACTTAAACGTGTCACTTTCGGCTTGCGAGCACATCGACTCCTTCCGTCGGAAGATCCGGTCGCTTTAATAAAAGACTGCAAAAGGCGGTGGTGAGTCGGTCGCGTGGCGATGACGGACGTCGTGGTTCTCGCAACACGTGCCGCGCGGATTTGCGTGATGTGGCGACGTGCATGCGCGGGAGCCGCAGAAGCTGACTGGGACTTCGTCGTTTCTCGAAAGCCGCGAACGACGCTTTTTTTTTGTTTCTCTCATTGTCGGCGCCGTTTCGATGAGTCGGCTTTCAGAGTCGGCTCGCCAACTGGTTTGGTGTGGGATTCGAGGACGTGTCACGTTCACACGTGATGGGTGATGGAGTGTGATGGTGTAGATGTGTTTTGATTTTTTTAAGTGCTAGGCAATTACGTCAGCCTTGGATTAATTTGTGTTCTTTTTTATTTAAAGAAAGTTAAGGAAAAAAGTTTGAAAATACTGAATTTTAATCAAAATGACAGAAAGATATTGTAAGTGAATAATATCAGGAGTAACTTTTCAAAGTAAAAATGTAATTTTTTGTTAAATTGAACACTATCAGAAGTGTTTCATTAAAACTCCATTTTATTTATCTCAATTGTTTACTAAGTTTTTTTATTGGGTAATAGTAAAGAGACTAAATTTTTTGCTTAATTGGATTAATAGTTCTGTGGTGATAGGGTAGTTGGAAGATAGCTCATGTGGTAAAAAAAGAAAACTAAAATTTAAGCCTCTGTGGTAAAGTCTGTTAGGATTTATGCCTAAAATTAAAAATTTCGTCAATTTTCTGTTAATTATTAACATGTGAGCTGCATATATTAGGCTAAAACGGAACTCTCCATACACATATTAAGCTAAAATAGACCTCTCTGTTAATTGTTAACACGTGGGGCTAGCTCACGTGCTAATAATGAACATAATATTGACGGAATTTTCAATTTTGGGCATAATTTCTAACAGACTTTACCACATGGGCTTAAATTCTATTTTTTTTATTACATGGACTATCTTCCAACTACCATATCACCACGGGGACTATTAATTCAATTAAGCCTAAATTTTTTAAATCAAATTTGTAAACCAAATAATGTGATTATCGATGATTGAATTATTAATTAAAGGTGAAATTAACATACTTGTTTTTTATTTGTTTGATTTATATATGTAGTATAAAAATTTAATCTCCTAGCAGACTTCATGAAGCAACTGACATTGTGATCCAACCTATTTATACTGAGATCAAATCTTCTGCATCTAAATTTGGTGTCAATCATTAAATTCATCTTTGTGGTATCTCTGTGGTCCCAATGAGTGATTAACACATATTAAATTCATAACAACAAAATTTAGAATAGTTAAGATAATAACTACGTGCCAATCATTTATTAGGGTCACAGAAATGTCACACCAAATTTGGGTGCAGAAGATTTGATCTCATTTATACTCATCACTCTGTTAATGTTCATGTTGATTGACAGCCTAGTTTGTTTGGGTATTTAATATTAGCAAGCGTATCAATACTTCACTTACTATAATATACGTCACAAACAGTGTTTCAATTATACAGTACAACATATGTCATGAAAGGCCTAATTAAGCTGTCTGAGTTAAGTTTTTACTTGTTATAAGATGACTTAAGTTACACTGTATTTTATACCAACAACACGACATCACGTCTGTCAATTTCTTAGCCATTACAAGGTGATTTAATAGTTAGAGATGAATTTTAGGCTTGTGTTCTACACGATAAATCTTGAGTTTAATTTCTAATATTGGTGAACCACACGATGGTAACCATATGAATGTTAAAATGGCTATGTGAATCTTCTTAATCTCCATAAAAATATACTGATGTGACGAAATCACTAACTGGTCTCCTTTAAAAAAAAAAAAAAGAGATAATTCTTATTAGTCTGCATGCAAGGGCGGCGTTCTAGGATCTATGTATATTTTCTTAGGAATGAAAAAGGTTTAAAAATTTTAAGTTTTAACGATAAGGACAAAATAAATGGTAAAGTGAATAGTATCATGATTGACTTTTTATTGTAAAAATATAATTTTTCGTTAAAATGAACAGTACCAGAAACTTTTCGTTAAAGCTTCATATTTTCTTTCCTTCAAGAAGGCAGGATATTTCTATGCCAAATTTTGAAATTAATTCTCTATCTTGGATGGGGGGACTTTTAACTTTTGTGAAATGGTCTTAAAATATGTTAGGAAAGTTAGGAATGTACTACAAATTTAGATACGAAAACCTGAAAATGATTAGATGAATATATTTAAGAGAGAACTCAGTTTCAAATGATTCCTTGGAAAAGTCATTTTGAAAATCCTTAATGTCCATCTTATCGATAAAACCATTGGAATTGACTGATTGACAGCAAACAGTTAATTAAGGAAAATGTTTAAACATTGATCGTGTTCTTGAATTTTAAATCTAAACAAAGAACTTATCAAATAAAGCAATTGATTTTGTTGAAGGTTTTGCTATAATAAGACCTTAATCAAGCAAGAAATCGTCAAGAGCAAACAAAGATAGGTAAGGCAAAATCCTCATCACCGCTCGCATCCTATCCCAAGCAAGCCGATCCAAGCAAATAGAAAAAATAAACAAAAATATAAATAAAAACAAAAAAAGTGAAAAAATCAAAACCAACCACAGGATTTCACCCAACTCCGTGGGTCCTCAACGCACCTCAAATTTCAAAATTAAATATATTAAATCTACAAAATTAAAAATATCCAACTAACATTTTATTTAAATTACATATTAATAAAATTCTTTTTGTCAACTAAAAGAGAATGAAGAGACATTTTTATCTTCTATCACAAAAAAAAAAAAATAAGGATAGTAATGTAATTTCACAAAACAAAATTGTTATTTTTTGTTCACCTACAGATGATTTTATTATCTCTAATTTAAAAAAAAATAAAAAATGAAAAACAAACCACTCTCCCTCTCTTCCCTCCCACTCCATGTTTTTTCTTAGTCTCTTCACCCTCCAATTTTAAAAACAAAATTAAAAAATATCACACATACTTTGTGCAGGCATATACTAGTTAGAAATTACAAAAAGTTGGCAAACATAAATAAATATTGACCAAAAACAAAATTTAAGAATTAAAGAAAAATGACTTTCTTTATTTAAAAAAAGCGAGAGACTTGCGTGAGGGGTTTCATTCCTACGCAATACCCGCGCCTACCGGTTTTCTTCCATTATTCAATTTGAATACCAAATCCAAACCCTAAATTTTTCTCTCCATTATATATTCCCCTTCCACAATTCAACTCTCTCACACCTTCCTCAAGTCTTCGAAATACCATTTGCTTTTTGCACCCTCTTTCTCTTTCTTGAGGTCCCCAAAGAATTTGCTAATTTTCTCTCCTCTTCTCATCCACCATCCCATCTTTTCTCTCTCCCCAACCATCTTTTTCCCATCTCCCAAGCAACTTTCTCTCTCTAGAAAAGACGTTAGCTAATATTTGCCTCCTTGTCCAACTATATATACCACCTCTCACCACCTCACTTATTATACTTGCCCACCACCACTTTTCCCCCTAAAACCCTAATCCTTTTCTCTCTCAACCTTTTTTCCTGTGTGTGTGTCTCTCTCTAGAAAACGCAATCCTAGATTTGGGCTTTGTTTGTTCCCCCTTTAGAATCAAACCCAAAACCCACTCTTCTATTTTCTCATTGGTGTAGAAAATGGATAACACAAGCAACCACAATAGGAAGCGAGCCCGAGATGACTCGGACAACTCAGAAACCAATAGCACCCAACCCGATACAAAACTCATCCGAGTCGACTCGAGCAACTCGGTTGCCAGTTCCCACGGGTCGGGCTCCACCGGAGATAAATCGAACAACTCGGATATTAACTCGGACGAGTCATCGACCCAGACTCCCGACCGAGTTGACTCGGACGAGTTGCGTATGGGGTCGGCGGAGGTCAAGCTGATACAAGACGACCTACTTAACATCCTGGACGACTCGGACGCCGTCCCGGAGATTCAAGACCTTTACTCGGTGATTAAGAGCTTCGAGGAGGAGATACAAGTTCCGGCATTTCCCGCGTCCGAAGCCACGTCGGCTTCAGGCACACAGCCAGAGCTTGGTTACCTTCTGGAAGCTTCGGACGACGAGCTTGGTCTCCCACCGACCAATGGAGCAAATGAGGGGGAAAAAATCGAGGCCGCTGATTTCACCGAGAGTGGTTCCGAGGCCTTTGGATTTGATGGCATGGTAGGGTTCGATAACGACATGATTCCAAGTTACGACTCGTTCGATTACGGAATCGGTGGCGATTCTGAATTTATTAATGACAGTTATATTGGCGGGGAGGAGTACTTGGCGTTAGGCGGTTTGTTTGATTACTCCGGCGGCGAAGTATCGGATGATTCGTGGCGGACCGAGTTGCTTTCCGCTTCGTAGAAACGTTTCGGGCGGCATGCCGAAGGGTTTTTGTTGAACCCCCGGCCCGCTGCATGCGTAAAATGGGTTTTGTTTCATTTTACGCGCTAGACATGCAGATGTTCGTATGATATAGGTTGTAAAACTTGACAGAAAGCAAAGGAAATGGAAATTTTGTGGATTTGAACAAAAACATGGTAATATTGTTTTACTTGTTTCTGTAAAGATGTTACTTGGCACAAAGATATTCGTTCTAAATTTTTTATACAGTTCATATATCAAAATATCTTTAATAGATATTCGTTCTAAATATTTTTATATAGTTTCATGTATCAAAATATCTTTAATAACTGTATGCACATAAGAATGCATAGACCTATATATTTGTAATAATTCTGATATTGTATAGAAATTTATATATTAATTAGTGATTTGGATAGTATTCAACTGGTATTTTGAGAGGTTTAATGAATTCAAGAATGTTGAAATTAGGATTTTAAGTGATTAGAGCGGACATCTAAATAAGATTTTAAGTTGGTTTATTAAAATTCTTATAAATTTTGGTGTATTCACTTAGGATCCAAAAGAGTTTAAATAAAATATGATTTTAGCCCTTGAAACTCAAGTTTCTTTACATAAAACCTGACATAGTCTTTTTACTTGAATAAAACCCAATGACTAGGCTCCACATAAACAAATTCGTTAATTATGTTTGACTTTACATTTTCATTATTTAGATGCCTAAAATACCCCAAATTACAATTTTAATGTATACATTTAATTCTATACAGATTTGAAGGGAGAGATTAATGAAAAAAAAATGTATTAATGTTTAAATTCATTGCATATTAATATATCATAACAAATTGTAAGTTAATACTTCTGGCAAAAAAAAAAAACATTAATGTTATACTTTCCTTTAGATTTCGTAATTGTTATGTGTTAGTAATAAAATTCCCAATATATGTAATAATACATGCAAAATAATTTACCTATAAAATAAAAAATATTATTTAATTCAATATTAATTTATCTACATTTGATATAATAAAATATAATTGCACATATATATTACTAAAATGTGCCCAATATATGTAATAATGCATGTAAAATGATTTACCTACAAAATAAAGGTATGTAAGTTGATTAAAAAAATAATATATCTACAACTTTTTGTTTATGAATTTTAATTTACCTATTGTTTTTTTTTTTGTACAAACATAATGTACTCACTATGACGACCTGTCCTTAGTTTTCTATGTAATTTTTCCCCGAGTATGTGAAATGACTATTATGCCCATATTGGCAAGTGACGTGGACGTATTTGTATCGCTTTTATTTTATTTCTTGCTATCGCATTTAAATTGTACATGTTGTTACGAGTGTACGTGGATTTTTATCAGTGTAGAAACACTGTTACGGATAGATTTCGATTTCCTTTTACTATAGAAAATCTGAAAACTTATCCCTAGCTTTCTTTAAAGCCTACCTGTGCCTCTTCCTTGTCATTCACCAATCAAATCTCTCCCAAAACCCTCTCAGTGGGCAGGGGCCTAACGCCTAGGAGGCTAGGCAGGGCCTAGGCGGGCGCCTAGGCGGATTTATGTAAATTTATTATATATCTTGTAAATAAATGCCTATTTACACCTAAAAAAAAACTATACTTGTATGAATAATAAAATAATGATAAAATGAAAATTAGGTACATCATTTCCATAAGTATAGGATGAACTTGTAGTAAATCCATCATTTGCAAATTAGGTACACTACTTCCATAAGTATACCACCATGAAACCAAAAAAGAAAAAAGCACATAATTAATAAAAAAAAATATATAAAAAAACCGCCTTGGGCCGCCTGGGACCGCCTAGCTCTCCGCCTAGGCCCGTCTAGGGCCGCCTAGCTTCCAGCCCATTTTTTCAAACGCCTTGCCCAAAATCAGGACGGGGCACCTCCGCCTAGGCCAATTTTTAGAACAGTGGCAACACCACAAACAAGCCTCAAAGCTTGTAGATCGAACCTCAAAACCACTTCTTTGTGCTCATCTCACCTCCACGAGCACAAACCATACCTTAAAAACCTTGAATTAACGAGTTTTCAACATCAAACTCGTGAGGTCCGAACTCAATGTTTTGAGTTTGACTTGTTTGTGACCAAGTTACAAGCTTTTAGGAACTTTAAAGGCTTCCACTCAACTCCCTGAGGTCCTTAGTGAAGTTTTGGTAAAGAATCCACGTTGAAACAACCGAGTTTTGAGGAGTTCACTTTTGGCCGGAGCTTTTGAGGTGTTTTCCGACCACCTCCGTCCACTTTTTGGACTCTAAACAGGTGGTTCTACTCTTCATGAGCTTCAAATCCATATAAAGTAGGTCAAAAATGGTTAAGAAATGAAGAAATTATGCAAGTTTGAAAATTTTCTAGAAACCGTCGAGATTCGGATTGTAGATGGCGGCGGACTACGGAGCTCGTCAGAGAAGATAGGGAATATTCCGTTGAAGTGGATGGAATATTCTAACGGTCTCAGGTAACGCCGTTAACGTATGTTATATATTTAACGGAATATTCCATCAAACTGACAGAATATTCCTGACGGATGTCAGGGGCTCGCCTGCACGCCTTGCCTTGGCAAGCGCGTGGGGGGTCCAAAAATTTATCTGAAAAATTGTGTAGGTTCGTGTTGTCGAATAGATCAATTTCATATACTTAAACCCTAGGTTTGAGCAAACTATGGGGGTTTTATTTAGGTTTTCGTATATGCACTTTAATTAATTCTATTTTAGTTATTACACATATAGGGGAAGCATATCCCGAAGACTTACAGGGCCAGGCTAGGCTCGGGGGCTACGACCCAACGACATACTTGTGAGTGGGCAGTTTGTTTTTATACATATACATACTTATAGTTTCCCTAAATGCATAGTTACCTCAGTTTTACGCTTATATTGCCAAATATTAGTTATTGTGATATAATTGTGATAAATGCTGCTATATGGTTGGGATATTATTGTCATAACATTCATACATATGTGTATTTGCTCATCTTGCTGCACCACGGTGTTCGTACTCCAGCCAGGACCAGTCTTTCACGTGTATGTTCACATTTGCACTGTTCGCTCATCTTGGATCCAAGTTTAGGTGCCAGTCTTGTCGTACAGATTGCATTAGGCAATTCCAACTCGTATGTGAACATGCCTCGGCACCAATCTTCACGTGATTGTAGTACTATAGCGCATTATCACACCCATTCTTGTCGTACATGTTGCTTTAGGCAACTCCTACTCTTGTGCTAGCTTAGTTGATGAGCAAACTATTTATATTTGTTTATCACATGATTATTATTATTGTGGCATTGATATATCATGACTTGGCATATTCTCTTATTGTATGGATATAGAATTGTGATTACATACTTACTTAGTATGTTTTTAAAGGAAACTATACTTGTTTTACGCCGAGGGGTTAGTATATTTGAAAATAAAGGTTTTCTTATAAGCATTGTTTTGCTGACCCACTCAACTTTGTTTTTCGCCCTTCCAGGACCTAGATAGCTGTACTCTTTGCGGCACTTGAGGAATCTCGGCAGTTCTGACATTCTCTTTGGTTTAGACGTACGAACTTATCACTATTGTGTAATAAGTGTACTTTAGCTGCTTTGACTACTCTCTGGTAGTCGTACTGTCTTTTAAACTCTGAATAATTATAATGGGTTATTCCCACGATTGCACACTTTTTCATTGTTTAGTATAATTAATTCTAGCTAGTTTTAAATTTATTCACTTTTTTCACATCATGTACCCTTATGCTTACGTCACCTCACGATGATGGCCAACATGCTTCGACCTTCCCAGGTCGGGGTGTGTCACCTACAATGTATAATTCCTACTAAAACTAATATATATTTGCACATATATAGAAAAATGTGCCCAGTATATGTCATAATGCTTTAAAAAAAATTACCTACAAAATAAAGGAATGTAATTTGATTGAAAAGATAATATATCTACTACTTTTTGTGTATGAATTTCAATTTTTTTTTAGAAACAAAATGTACCTACAATATAATTTACCTATTGTTTAATTCTTTTAAGTAAATAATGCACTTATAATTTATCTATTATTAATTCTAATAAAAAAATTAATTTACTTATGCTTTACATATAAATATAGATAAATTATTTTTGACACACATATTTAATAAGAAATCAAAATGGCTAATGTAGGTAATAATTTGTGTAAAATAATTTACCTACAAAATAAAAGAATATTAATTGATTTTTTTATCAAACAATATTATTTGATGCAAAATAACTTATTATACAAAGGATCCTATTTTTTTTCATACGAAAAATGTGCCTATAATTGTTTATGAATATGGGTGTGTGTATATATATATATATATATATATATTTATTTATTTATGAAACAAAAAAGGTAAAATTTCCATATGAAGTTAATTGCTAATCATAATTAAGGTGAGTAATAATATTTATTAACATAATTAGGGTTTTGTGGCATAAGTTGTAAATTTGTTGTAATCGTTGGTTATATATTTATCTAGATTGTAGTCTATTTGAAATTTGGGTTGTATTTGAATGTTTAATATTAGTTGGGTTTTTGTTTGAAAATAGGAATTTCAAGGGTCTTTCTCAAAAGAACCCAAGAGTTTATAACATTTTATGTATACTTAATTAATAAAAAGTTGTGGAATTTGAGGAAATTTCTCCGCAGTGTGTTTTCATATTCCATGTCACATCCCAGACCAGCTCCGCCGTAGCACGATATTATCCGTTTTGGGCCGCGCTCTCGCGGTTTTGTTTTTGGGAACTCACAAGCAACTTCTCAGTAGGTCACCCATCCTAGGATTGCTCTAGCCCAAACTCGCTTAACTTCGGAGTTCCGATGGAATCCAAAGTTAGTGAGTTCTCAAAATGCCTCGTGCTATAAGGAGGGGAGCATGTACATATAAGACACATCACCCCCTCACCGTTGATCGATGTGAGATGTTACATTCCACCTTAACTCTTCAGATTTTGAATGAGCTAAATTAAAATTTTACATAGAATCTCTACAAATCAAAACTCTATCAAAATCTATGAATTTATCGATCCATCAAATTCTCAATTGAACACACCTCCTAAATTAGTCTGTTATGACTTATTTTGAGTGAATCACGGCTGATTTTGTTTGCCCAGGACTGTGAAAAATGTATTTTGAATTTTGTGGGGGTGTGATTCAAAAAGAGGAGGGAAGGGATGGTGGGGTAGGTCCTTCGATGTGAAGAGCTTAATGGTTTTGCTATCGTTTTCATGACTTCTTTTTTCAAAGCACAACTAAAATGCTCATATCTTTGAAACAGTGCAGATGAAGATAGTAATGGAGGTCGTTGATTATATTTCAATTCTCAGGAGGACATAGGTGTAGATTTAGTATTTTTTTTTTCCGACTAATCAGGTGATTTTCATACTCATAATTTACTTTTCCAAGTTCAAGTTCGTATCACTTTTTTTAGAACAAGTATGATATTTATTAAAGATATCAAGAGTTCATACAAAGAGAATAGAACTGAAAATAAAAGTAAACTTCTGACCAAAAAAAAAAAAAATACAATCTTCATGGGGCTTTCAACCAGACTCAGGGAAAAAAGAGGTCACCACTATAAACTTTGGAAATAAAAGTGACAAAGCAATGTTGGTTTTAGGGTTTTGTTTCCTTGCCTATCAGGGTTAGATTAGTTTTATTTACTTATTTATTTATTTATATATGACATTTTGTAACTCTAGAATAACAAGTCAAACACAATATAGCTCCTTCAGTTTTTAGTTGTCTTGACTTTCTTTGTTTCTTCATTAATCAAATAATCTTTGTAGTTTGTTCGTATGTTCGTCAGTGTAATATGAATTTCAACTAGCAGGACTATCCTCTGATAATATATTTGCTAATATGAAGCACACCAAATCCTTTTATATAGTAATGTCTTCCATAACTTATCAATACAAACAAATTACAATTATTGTTGGCGAGGTTTCATATCATGAAAACGTCGCATAATAGGCTCATTATCAATAAAAGCAAATACATCTTTCTATGTAAAGAAGCACGCTATCACTCAACCATTGATCTTCCATTTTGTTATGCAATGGTGTTTTCACAATCTTCATAGCAGAAAAAGCTCTCTCCACCGAAGCGGTTGCAACTGGTAACACCAAAGCCAATGTAGGAAGCTTATACACTAACATATAGCTTGTTGTACAATTATGAAGACTTCCAACACCTCCCTTATGGACTCGAAGATTTTGGGGTCCTTTCTTCCAATTTGTAAACCCTTTCTCAGTGAAGACATCACTTCCAGTGCTACCCATTTGATCGAAATCACATTTGAAAAGATAGCAATAATGGCAAAATGCAACATTTTTTGATATACTATACTCCAACCACTTAAACTTATCAAACCAACCGATGATAAAACATCTTTTGTCGCTAACTTTTTTTGGCATGATGTGATCTCTTGGTTGACAATGATCATTTTGGAGATAGTGTCTACGAATTGCTTCACGATAATTAGGCAGATAATCAAGCATTTGACGTCTATGTCCAGGGTCTGCAGGAAAATTAGCTAATATTTCATCCAACTTAGTGGTCTCAAAATTCGTATTAAATAATTTATTAGGGTTAGGATTATAAATTTAGGGTGCGTTTGTTGCACTAAACTATCTGGAACTGGACTAACTTCAGGGACTAAGCTAGAATGGCTTAGCATGGACTAACTGGTATAAGAATAATGGAACGTTTGATGCAGTGTCGGATTAAGTCATGGACTAAATTATTTTTAAAATCTAAATATTATTTTATCATTTTTTAAGTTCTCTCTGCTTTCTCCACCTTTTCTTTTCCTTTTTTTTTCTTTTCTTTTTCTTTTCTTTTTCTTTTCTTGCTTTTCATTTCCAGAGGGTTCTAGTTTTCTCCACTTTACTTTTTTTGTTTTTCTTCCTTCAAATTCGAGAACTGGGCACAACCTGGTTGAACCCCAACCATAACCTGAAAGACTTGTTGATCGATTCATGAAGAAAGGTGCAGAATGACCAGATCGGCGACGAGGTTTTTGTGATTTGGCAAGATCGATTGTGGCACCAACCTTGGACCTGAGTTGCAGATGATGCAAGCATTGGAGTTTCAGACAGTGCAGGCGTTGGACCTGAGTTGCAGACGGTGGAGTCATTGAAGTTTTTGGCTTGGGTGTTTTGAAAAAAAAATTGAACGCAACTCTGCTACGCGCAGAGCAGAGCTAGACAGCACTGAAGGAGACGAAGAGCAGTAGTAGTAGGAAGGGAGGGGCTGGCCAGCGCTCTAACCTTGTTTTTCCGACGAAGGGAGTGGTGGCCGCCACTCCTCGCCCTCACGTGACTTTGCCACTGGTTGCTTGCCAATAAATCAAGGTAGAATAGAATCACATGCGGGAATCATCATTTAAAAAAAAAAAAAAGTTTTGCATCCAAAATTAATTTGAATTCAATAGTGTAAGTTGTTGAGAGTGAATTTTATATCGGAAATTAAAAAAGATCTCGCATGTGCTAATGGTAATTGGATTTACATGTAATGCTAATTAGTTTTATGGTGGAAACTCAGCTCTCTTTATTAGTATTAACAACAAAAAAACAATCGAGATTAGTTAAAAAGATTAAGAGTTATTCACAACTACTGATGAAGGATTCCTCGAAAAGTTAAGGATTATGTATCCTTTTTAGAAATTGAATGGATTATGGGTTATGCAAACACGAGGAAGACAATCAAAAAAGAAAAAAGATGAGTTCTTATTTCATCACTTAGGAGTTGTGCGAGATGAAATGATTTTGAATGAGAGAAAGAAGTGAGGTGACGAGGGAGGCCAAGAAATGTGTTAAAATTGGGCTATGTGTGAAGAATCCATAACCCTCGAAAGAAAAAGAAAAGATAAAAGTACAACCTTCACAACTAATTGGGTTGCTGGCCACCAAACCAAAGTAGAACAAAAAGGAAAAAAGTAGAACCAAATATTAAGCTTCAATAAGGCTCATGACATGAGTCACAAACAGTTCTATTTATTTTATTTTATTTTACACCATAGCTTTATTTCAATTATTTTAGTTTCTAATTAACCTGATATTTAGTGTTTAGCTATCTCGACCACACTTCTGATTACATTCATCGAGCGAGGTCCAACACTGATCCGGACGAAGGGCGCAACAATAACAAGGTTTGTTTTTAGAACAGCCGTCTCTGCAAAACGATATTTTGTCCTCGTCTGGTTTCACCTTGAAATTGTCTACAACATTGTTGTTGCTGCTAGTCATCGCACCAATGCCTTCATAGCGGCCTGTTTACAATATTTTTTGTACGAAAAAATAAATTAAAAGATAAATAAAAGAACCAAAAAATAAGAAATTAAATAGATCGTTAAGTTGGCATGCATGGGAAATTTTTTGTACGTACTTTCAGTAAGAGCGGAGAGGGTTATGAAGACGATGCAGAAGAGAGCCAATTGCACTTTGATTGCTGTACCGGTCGCCATTGAAGTGTTTGTGAAGGAACTTTTGTGGTGACATATATGCATACAAATTGTTGGTTTTTATAACAAGAAATTTAAGCTAAAATTTTGGAGTGAAAATCCATGGTGATTTTCGTTACCTTTTTAGAGTAATGAAATATAAGGTTAGTCATAATTTGTTGGATTTTTCTTTGTACAAGAACTAGGGTTTGGATTCAAAATGCAAAAAGATCCGATCCAATTCTTTTTTTTTTTTTTTTTTTTTAAATAAT
>JADOBS010302706.1:0-15008 GCA_015708375.1 Cydonia oblonga | reverse complement strand
TTTTGTTTTCAATGTTTAATTTAAGTTATCTTTGTTTTGCGAACATGAGGAGCTAAACTGGTTTTAGCTAGGGGGAAATTCAAAGCCATGAACATATTTGCAATATGAATTGATTACTTCCAGTTGTTATTTCATAAATCGTGAATGCAATTTACTTAACTGTTTTAATCAGAACTTACTCTTGTATGTTGATTAAGGATGCATACTTAGTTTGCATGCATTAATTTAATGCTAGAATATAAGGGAGTTTCACCTAATAGTTATGAACTTATATTCATAAGTAGTGGAGGTTGCTAGTCACAATCGCGTTAAGTAAATTCCTGGCAGAAGTATCATGTTGTTCATAGTTACGAATGCCTTTGTCAATGCTTATGATTTTCACAAAGCTTAATGATCTTTGATTGTATCTCTATGATGCTGTTCATATAGGGAACTATTGAAGAATAATTTGGTTGCCGGTGCATTATCCATCCAATTTAATGGCTTAAGGAAAAACTAAAGGTTAATTAGTGTTGTTCACGGTTAATCTGGGGTGTTGAGGTTCATGATTTATTGGAAAAGCAACTAGAAATCGATTTGTATGCAAGTGTGTCATGTGTGGAGAAGAACCCTCTAGCTAGTCAATCACCCATAATTTCCCCAATTTCGTGCCAAACTTGTTTAAATCTTTAATCTACTTGTCTTTACTTTAAATTTGTCAAAAACCTAATCCCCTTTACTTTGTTGTGTCAAATTAGTTAGAATCTGTCCAAACTTGTGTTTTTAAGTGTTTTGAGTCAGGTTAAAATCAATTTTCGTCCAACTCACCCTTTAGTGTCTATTTTGAGTCTATTTGATTATTTTGTGTTGTTTTGAGTCTCTTTAGTTTGTTTTGAGTTCTTTGAGTCTAGTTAAGTGTTGTCATGCCTAGTTTTGTGTTTTTGAGTCAGTTTTAAGTAGATTAGCAATCCCTCCTAATCCTCGGCCTAGAACGATCCCTACTTACATCTTTACTACAATTGCCAATAAGAGGGTTTAATTTGAGTACTAGATTATAACACATCAAGAAATAGTGGCGCATCTGCTGTGATGTGTAGACAAGAGCTAGGCAGAGGCATTCCGTCTTTTCATAGTGGGTTTTTGCGCCTCTTAGTTATTGGTTGACATAGTAAATTAGTACTTCTTCCCCGGCTAGATTGTCTTTGGCAAGAAGGGCTTCTATGGCAGTGCTTGTTGCAGCTAGGTAGAGTTTAAGCAGAATGCTAGGACTGGTGCCTTCATGGTAGGAAGGTTGATGACTAATTGCTGGAGCTGTTGATTGGCTTCACCATGTTCCTTGTTATATACGAATTCCTTCCCTTTCCTGTGCAGTGAGGCGAAGGCTCCTGTTACTGCTGCTATTCCTGGGATGAAGCATCGAATGTAGGACAACTTCCCCATCAAGCTTTTCAGCTCATTTGCATTTGTCGGGGGCATGAGGGCTCCGATGGTGCGCACCTTGTTTGGATTTACATCAATGCCGCACTGATGCACTAGGAAGCCCAAGAACTTGCCTGAGGAAACACCAAAAACGCATTTCTTGGGGTTCAACTACAACCCTTATGCTAAGCATCTTCCCAGCACTTTCTTTAGCACTTCCCAGTACCCTTCCCTGGTCTTGGATTTCATGACAAGATCATACACATAGTCTTCCACTTCCTTCCCCATCATGTCATGAAAGATTGCCGTCATTGCTTGTTGATAGGTGGCACCAGTATTTTTTAGTCCAAACGGCATGACCGTGTAGTAAAAGTTTCCAAATGGCGTGCGGAAAGCTGTCTTCTCAGCATCTTTGGCATACATCTTTATTTGGTTGTATTCACTGAAGCCATCCATGAACAACATCAAGCCTTGCCTTGAGGTTGAATAAATCCTGAAGTCCATGTTGGGCAGTGTAAACTCATCTTTTTGGCATGCTGCATTGAGATCTGGGTAATCAATGCAAAGCTGAATTTGAACAGTGTTCTTCTTCTTTACTGGGACAATGTTGGCCAGCCAAAGAGGGTGCTTGATAGGCTTGATAGATCTGGCTACAAGGAGCTTTTCTACTTCAACTTTGATTTTAACTTCTATTTCCAGGTGGAAATTCCTCATTTGTTGCACAATGGGCTTGATCCCAAGCTGTGTATTTAGCATACACTAAATTCAGGTCAAGGCTTGGCATCTCTTCATAGCTCTAGGCAAAGACGTCTTTTAACTCCTTTCGCAGGCTGACTAGTTCTTTCTTTCCCTCAACAATTAAGTAAACACTAATAGAAATCAACTTTTGCATAGAGGGATCATCACTTAGGTTTACCTCCTCAAGCTTTTCCACCACTATCGTGGATCCATCCTGCATGCATGATTTTCTGTAAAGTTTACCTCCTCAAGCTTTTCCACCATTGTCTTCAACTTCCTTGGGAACTTCATTTTCTTGGTGTTCAATGCCTCCATACTCGGGGCTTTTCCACTCAATGTGGTTAGGCCCCCCAACATGTCATAAACGGCAGACGACGCAGTCGTGGAGAAACACGACCTTGGAGCATTGAGGTGGAGTATAGGCAAATACATTGGTCTCAGGTTGTATGTGTTTTCCCTTTTCCACAGTGGCTAGGAATTCTTGGTCACTGAGATCTCGAACTTCTTCCTAAGGGGGGTAAAGGTATCCTTGAGGCCTGTGATATCCCACTTCTAGCACTTGAGAAATCATTATAGAATTTGGCATCGGAATAATGGACCTCATCGAAGTTGAATGGTATCTGGTTTCCTGGGATGCGAATAGACCTCGGCCCAATCCTTCCCTTGACGCACTGGTGGTAGGTAGAGGCTATGAGTCTGTGCTTGTTTATCCATGTCTTTTCGAGCAGAGCGTGGTAAGCCACATTGATGTCCATCACATAAAACTTAGTAAAGGACGCCATAGGGCTGATTCTCAAGTTGATCTCAATATATCCTATAGTTTCCTCACTGTTATTCCTAAACCCTTTGATGGAGATTTGAGACCTTACCACCTTTGTCGTTGGGACACTTGTTGTAGTAAGTACTACCAAGGGCATAATGTTAACGGAGGAACTAGTGTCAACCAAAACTCGCCTGATGAAGACGTCATTGATATGTCCTTCTAGGTACAATGGCCTTTGGCGACCAGGGAAAACCACTTCCATGTCTTCGTCAATGAAGATGATGGCGTTGTTGTTCTCGAGGAAAACCCTTTGCAGTTGGGCATCATAGCATTGAGGTCCTTAGTCCTAGAAAACATGCATGACAGCTTCAGTAGTAGCAATCCTTGCTTTCTGGTCGTATTCAAGCTGGTCGAAGAGGGATTTGAACTTCTGGTTTTCCTAGAGGACATGCGCTGCAGTGGGCCTTTGCCTTGGGGAAAAGTAAGGCTCAGCTGCGTCGGCTTCCATGTCAGGAAGGCTGTACATAGTCACATCCATCATTTCCAGGTTAAATAGCTATTATTCAGTAGCTTCCTTATTCTATTCTTCTGGCATATCGATGGTAAAGACTTCGTCATTTAGGCTTGGGGCAAAATCCATGACATTTGCATCCTCATCTTCATATCCTTCAGCTTGAGACCACAGTGCATCATAGATTTGCAGCTTGGAGTACTTCCATAAATAAGCCTTCTCAATGTTCTTAGAAGGTTCCCAAATGGCTTTCAGTGGCTTGGGATCATGGATCCATAGATGGTTCCAGAGCATGTGATGACAGCTGCCATCTCATTCCCTTGGCGTTTCAGCAGAAGGTCAGTGTCTATGACTTGTGTCTTGCATGGCAGCTCCAGCGTTCCTTCACGAATTTTTTCATGGAGAATTTTTTGCAACTTTGGCATACAATAGAGGGGTGTTCCACATACTGATGGTAGCGACAATACCTGGGGTTATTTTTATCTTCCTTGGAAAGGGGTTTGTACAGCCGAGTAGCTTGATGGCCCCATCTGCTAGCATCGTATTAAAGATGGCTTGGAACTCCTTGTTGCTCCATGCTAGTGAAGGATAAGTTTCTATCGCTCTCCATTTCCTTCCTTTTCCATGGGTTATAGTCAGATCTATCATTCACAGCTAAGGCATGATGAGCTTCATTCTTATTAATTTTCCAAGAGCTCCATGTGGAAGGCTTGATTGGCAAGCTGATCTTCCTCACTACCTCCAAGAGCCTCGAGAACTAGCTGATACAGATGTTCTCCAAGTAGACCCTATAATCAGCTACAATGTTGCTAATGCAGATCTCCATAAAAGCTTCCTCGTTCTTCTTGTCATAGCAGTCAAGGGCGAGGTCCCGAAAACGTTTGACAAAAGTCACCAGATCTTCCAAGTGATTTTAGCGTGTATTGTTAAGCTGAGTTGTCGTGACCTTTTCCTCATGCTGGAAGTATTTTTTTTATAGAACTTGCTTGCTAGCTCTTCCTAGGTTCAGATGAAACCTGGTGCGAGGGTGGTGTACTAAGTATAGGCACGATTAGTTAGGCTTTTCGAGAACTTTATGAGACGTAGGTTGCAGTCGCTGGCATGAGGACCTGAAGTGTCAATGAAACGATTTATATGTTCCTTAGGGCTACCCTTTCTCCCATCAAAGAGAACGAGGTTGGGGGCCTCGTATCCCTTAGGATATGGCATGTGGAGAACGTTGGTTGGGTATAGTGGCTGAGGAACATATTTCTAGTCCTCTAAGCTCATGTGCAACTCTTTTTCGAGCATGGCTATGACGCATTCCTAAGTGACAAAGGATGGTGTTTTATCAGGACCCTTGCCAATAGCAGTAGCTGACTTCTCTTGAGAAACCTTTTCCCTTGGTGTGCAATTCTTGTTACTAGCCTTCTCACTTGGCTTCGAGATTGAGTTTTTCAACTCTTTCATGGACGCAACAATTTCATTTTGGACTTCACCTAAGGCATGAATGGCTGCAATGATGTTCGGCATGTCGTATTCGTCCAGGTTCTCCTGCCTCTCCTGGCGTTGGCCGTCACATTGAGACTCGTCAAGTCAAGAAGAAACCTCGTCTGCGTCTGAGGCATTGTCACTTATAGTAGTGTTTCTTCTAGATCTGGGAGCCATTGAATGAAGATTGCGACCTGTCCCTAGTGGAGTCGCCAATTTATGTTGGGGGACTTTTAGGTAAAGGTGGACTTGGGCTTTGAGAATGTCCTCTTGTCTCCTTTGTTGCAGGTTCCGCACTAAGTTCTGAGATATCTCAAAAGAGATAGCTTGTCTTAAGAATACCCTGGTAACATCAATGGCTCGAAGATAGCATGACTTGCTCAAATGAAGCGTGGTGTGGAAGCTAGAAGATTATTATTTTACATGAGAGAAAAGATTGGCATGGTTTCATGGCATTCGTAGCTGCTTGTTTTGGGCTTTCCATAGGGTGATAGCAAGGCTTCTAATGGATGAGATGCTTGATAGAAGGATGTGGAAATTGTTAAGGTTGCATGAATGGTGATGCTTGAGGCTTGGGGTAAGCTTTTGTACAAAAATGGGGCTTCTTCCTGGATGGTTCTATCTTATTGCGTTTTCTCTATTTCTCCCTCTGTGTTCATCTGAGTCTCTTCTCAAATGGCTTATCTCCCTCCTTATGTAGGTGAAGGGTTCTTCTCTAGATTTCAAGGGAATATCCCTTTGTGGCTTGGTCTTCCCTCCCTTTCTCCCTAGTTAACATATTATTCCCTTTTAGTGTAAACTGGATGCACCGTTAAGACTTGCAGATTGCTTTTTCCCGAGGCGCGGCCTTCCGCAGGCTCTAAATCTGATAGTGCACCTTATAGCTTTTGCGCGTTGGCTGTCTGTGCAGGTTAGGAAGGGAAAGTCAGCATTAAATGCCTGACTTGTTGGGCTTAACATGCATTTAATGCGAGAATCTAGTTTAATCCTAACTAAAGGGGTTGGCTTGCCTGGGAAAGGGATAAACTAGGCTAGTTCTCTCTCAATGATGCCTGTGTGGAATACAAAAGGTATAGGCTTGGATCTTTGAGCTCCCAAGCAGCCCAAAGTCTTTCATGACCCCGAATTTCACGTAGGCCCAATGACCTTCCGTAACTGTCCACACCACAATCCACTTGGCAAGCCCCGATTATGTGACTTAGGCTTAGCATGGTTTGTGGCTAAGGAAGCATGGCGTGATGAATAGGCATGAGCATGGCGTAAACATCCAACTTAATCACTGTGGCATGGCATGCTTGTAAATATTCTTCGTTGATCTCGTGCCTTGGCATGTGCTTGGGCTTGAATGTAGGCTTTGCATGACAATTGGACCTTGAGACTTGATTGGATTGATGTGTGATATTTTTGGGCCCCAACACTGTTCAAATTTCATGTCGTTTCATGCTGTCGTGTGGATATGGTTAATTTACTTGAGCTATAAGCCCTTTGCATGCTATTCTATTCATTTTAATGTTCACAGCCTACAGATTTGCCTTCGGTTTGATACCTGCAGTAATACGCCTTGTCCCAGAACGCATTGTCACAAACTCCTCATGTGCTGAAGTACGAGCTTTATTCTAATGTGTCCGTTCAAAATGCATTGGTGCATATGTATCCTATTTGTGGCCTGATTGATACGGCACATGTAGTTTTTTATATGATTCACGGGAAGGATTTTGCAACTTGGAATGTAATGATTTATGGGTACAATCGAATCAAGAACATCCCCCCACATTTCATTGCTTCAACGTGGGATGTAACCAACCAAGCATAAACAAGGTGGCTTTTTGATGCAGATTTTAGAAATAGTCAGTTTTCAGTTTAAGAAATAATTAGTGTTCAATTTAAGAAATAAAGAGTATCAATATTCAGTTTAAGAAATAGACAGTGTTCATTTCTATAAATAGTTAGTGTTCAATTTAGAAAAAAGTGATGGTACTCATATTCAATTCTAGAAATAGTCAGTGTTTTGTTTAAGAAATAGTGATAGTACTAGTGTTCAGTTTAAAAAATAGTTAGTGTTCCGTATAAGAAATAGGGGAAATTTGGAAAAGTAACCATATTTTAGACCCCCATATTGAATTATAGCCACCATTTTTGTTTTATGATGATTCTAACCAAAACTTAATGTAAAAGTATTAATATACCCTTAATGACAAAAAATTCCCCATTGCTCTTAACCATGAAAAAACAATAATTAGTTGAGATCTTGAAGCATAAAAGAGGTAGCCTCTTGAATGCTACCCAGTACCCCTAATCTCGAGAGTAGATATAGATATCCAAATGTAATCAGAGAACGTGAAAATTGAAGATAACCTAGTAAACTAAACATAAAAATTAATTAGGAACTAAATCATTAAAGTTGTTGATTTGTCGAATGATTCATAATATATTCACCTGCATTGGAACATGATAATCATTAAAGTTTTGACTAAAATCATGATATGAAATATCAAAAAGTTGATTTAGGAATTGGAAGCTACAATTGACCAACCATACCATTGTTTCTTGGACAATTTGAAAAGGCTGATGCATCCTACTGCCTTTTTTTGTTAGAACATCCCTACTACTTAATTATGCAAAATCGGCAAAGAGTGCTCTTCTGGTTTAAGGTGAGAAACCAAAAGGTTGCGAGAGAGTTTAAATGAGGTTTTATTTTTGTTATGAGAAACCCTAATTTTAAAGGTATATTAGTACTAAAATATGGTTACTTTTCAAAATTTCTCAAGAAATAGTGTTGTGATGAGACCTGCGCATCAGTTTTTTATTTATTTTTTTGTTTTCTTTATTTTTTATTATATTAAATTTTTGTCATTTTTATTAAAATTTAAGTCATTTTGGTTAAAGTTTAAGTTTTTTTGGTTAAAGTTTAAGTTTTTTTTTAATTAAATAAAGTTATTATATAATTTTTTATTACCAAAAATTAAGATATTTTTTATTTTTTATTATTTATTAAAGCTCCCGTGGTGTACTGAGTATAAACATGCAATAATTAAAGAGAGAAACCTACGCTTGCAGTTCATTGAATACCTTATCTCATGGGTTAAGTGAAGAAAGGGAGATATTGGGAACATGGCAATTTCTAGCCACTGATTTTATTTCCAATAGAAAAAATAACGAGATTTTCTAGTATGCTCTGAAATTTTTAGCAATTAGATTTATAAAAAAAAAAAACATCATTACCAAAATCTAACGACTAAAAACACAGGAGTATAAGGTACATCGGAGTACAATAGAATTTTGGTAAATTACCACCAATACCAATTGCGGTTGGGCCTTGCATTGGGAATCTCTGGAGCTTTGGCAAACCTTTGAACCAAAACTTAAGCTGTATGTCTTGGGAAGTCTCTCAGAATTAGATGCCTGAACATGATACAAAAACAACCAAGTATACACCATTTTAACACTATCGCCAACACAAGCTAGTTGGATTCGAATCCGTTCACGGGCACCAAAAACTACCCCTCGAAAGAGGTTTCTTTTTTTGTATTCATCTACCCAACACACCAACATTATTTCGATATTGTCTTCCAATTTACATGCCAGAATTCAGATTGCAAAGAAAGACTGATCTACAGATACCATGTAAATGAAATACAACTCTTTTTCTTTTTTTCTTTTTTATTACCTATTTGGCTATTTCTTCAAGACTTCCCCCGAAACCTCTCCCAACTTATATTACCTCACATCGGGAGGGTATGAGGAAGCGAAGATTTCACTACACTTCTTTACAATACAATCAAGTCACATCTTACAATATCAGCATGCACAGTTAAAAACTGAATTCCCAAAGCATTTTCCCTTGGTTGCAATCTTTCTCACACCTGTTTCGTTGTGAGAGGATCGTGAGCTGACAGACGATAAATGTATTCTATCCATTATGTTGATCCGAGGAGCCTCGAGAATTGCCTTGGGCAGATTCAAGGCGAATTGTATCCCCCAAATCGATAGTGGCCTCATATATATTAGAGACCTGAAGTGCCCGTCCATCGTCCATCCTTCAGGCGTCTGGAACCCGTATCTAAAGGTAGTTTAACAGAAAATTAACTTTGTTAACACCAAAATATGACAACAAAAAATGAGCATTAAAAATATGACAAAATTTGAGACATTATTTCTCCGGCCACAAAAGTCCAGGGAGACGTGATGCTGAATAACTAAACAGCAGAGCATTACTATTGTTTGGCTGGATAACTTAATTTGCCAGAGGAAAAAAACAACTTAAAATCTAGAAGCTACGAGATTTTCAATGGTCACCATTTTTAAAGAGCAATCAAATATAGTTGTACTGTTATTTTCGTCTCTGTATAGTTTTTATTCTCAAATGTAATTGTTAGTATTACTAAGGGTATATGTGTAAAGTGTTAGTTATGTTAACCCTATAAATACCAAGTGTATAACTAATTATTGTTTAATAAGAAATACATGTATTTTCAGTCAAAGAGTTTTCTTTATCTCTAAGCTTTCTCTGTAAGAAATTCTATATGGTATCAATTGCCCTCTGCCTCCCGGCAACTTCGATCCGTCCATTTTCTGTACGCACTCTCTAATTCTTGCCACCATTTTCTCTCTGCTTCTTCGATTTGTGTTCTTGTAAAGCTGCATCAATGGCCTCTCTGTCAAATTCCTCTCATCATGAGTTGGTCCTGAATCCAGCCCCAATTTCCTCAAACCCTAACTTCTCAAATTCGTACACTTCTCTTACAATTCAGAATATTGGCAGTATGGTGCCGATCAAGCTGAAATGCTCCAATTATCTCCCATGGCGTGCATTGGCGTGCATTGCTTGCTTCGATTCTTCGTTGCTACAAACTCCTCGGTGTCATTGATGGCACAGAACCGTGTCCTTCTCCTCCACTTCCAGATTGTTCTCTCAATCCTACTTTTGAAATTTGGTATGAGAAAGATCAAAACCTTTTGATTTGGTTAAATTCCACACTTTCTGAGGAAGTTATTCCATTACGATTGGGGTTTCATCGTCTCGTGAATTGTGGATCAAGTTAGAGTAGCGATTTAGGGTGTTTCTCATGCACACATTCATCAATTGAGATCTCATCTTCAATCTCTTCTGAAAGGCTCTATGTCCATCTTTGAATATCTGCAGCAAATCAAAGAAATTTATGATTCCTTGACTGTTGTTGGAGCCTCGGTCACTGATCGTGATTTGATTGCTGCTACGCTTGCTGGCTTGCCTGATGACTACGAGTCGTTTATCAACTCTATTATGCTTCGCCTCTCTAATACAACACTTGATGGATTGCATGGCTTGCTTCTCACCAAAGAATTGTCCATGTCTTGGCGAAATAAACTTGGCTCCTCCATCGCCACAGAACCATTTCAAGCCTTTTCGGTGCATTCTTAGGCTTCTCAGGCTACTCTTCTTCCTACAACTATTGCAGTCATACCTACACTAATCATGGCAATTGTGGCTCCAATTACAATTCCAGAGGTAATCACTCAAACCACCGTGGCAATTCTTATCGTTCTCGTCCTTTCAATCCCTATGGTTATCGTGTGCAATGTCAAATCTATGGTTCCACTAGTCATAAGGCTATCGATTTTTATGATCGTATGAATCTTGAGATTGCTGGTAAAGTACCCTCTGCAAAGCTAGCTGCAATGTGTGCTCATCATTCTGTAAAGCCCTCTACTCCATCCTGGTTAATCGATTATGGTGCTACCTCTCATATTACGAATGATATCTCCAACATTTAATCTCCCAGTCTCTATCATGGAGAACATAAAGTGTACATCGAAGATGGTAAAGGTCTGTCCATTGATCATACTGGTCTCTCTTTGCTGCATACTCCACATTCTACTTTTAAATTGCACAATGTCTTACATGTGCCACAAATGCAACATAATCTTCTTTTTGCTTATCAGTTTATTAAAGATAACAAATGTTCATTGACTCTTGATATTGATGGATCCTATGTCAAGCATCGTACTATGGGGAGGATGCTTTTACAGATACTATTTAAGAATGGTTTCTTTCCTCTTCAAAGATCAACATGTCACTCTATGGAGCTTGGTTTGACAAGTTGTTCACCACATTACAATCCCTTGGTTTTCAACACTCCAACTCAGATGCTTCTCTTTTTGTGCTTAAAACCTCGGTGCTGGTTATTGTTTTGGTTTATGCTGATGATATCTTAGTGATTGGACCCAATTCAAATGTCTGCAAATGCTTCATATGTTGAGAATACTGCGTTTAAGAATGGGAAAAACAAAATAACTCTAGAAATCGAAAACAAATAACCAAGATAAATAACACCAAGAATTTACGTGGTTCGGCAACATGTTCCTACTTCCACGGGACAGCAACAACAATCTTTCACTAAATTAATAATGAGTACAACCAATAATCTTGCCAAATCTCTAGAACTAGGACTTGACCAAAAACCTGAAAGAACAAGAACAAGAACAAGATAAAGAAATGCACTCTCTCTTTTCTTCTCTCATACACACTTTGCCCCTTTAATTCAAACCTAGTACAATATCCCCTTTATATAGACAAAATAAAGGTCTTCTTCAATAAGGATTATCAATCCTAATTGGAATCTAGTTATAAATCATTTTCCAATTGAGAAACTAACTCCAATTGGGAAAACAACTCCAATTGGAAAAACAATTTAATCCTCTAAGACTATTAATTCCCAATAGACTTCGGATAACTTGTCATGGGTTGGAAAAAAAAACCCAACAATCTCCCCCTCCAGACCATGAGGAAGGTATACCATAATACGATTGCTCCTCTTGACCAAACTCCCATTGATTGAACTATAAATAACAAAACTGCCCTTGATCGAACTACCCATAATCAAGCTCCCCTTGATCGAACTACTCATTAACCAAGACACACTTGATTAGACTTCTCTTGACTAGGCTCCCCCTGATCACAATACCCATCGTCATTGGGAAAGGCAATTAAAGACCTCTTTGCCAAAAAACCATCAATCATCTGCATTAAAGAAGCTCTTCATCGTAAGTCACAACACCTGCAGTATTGTTCCCATCCTTTTGTTCCTTTTTCCATTTACGACAATGCTTATTCATGTGATCCTTTTTCCCACAGAAGTGGTAGTCGTCATTGAATCTCGTCTCACCAAAATTTTTGCCTCTTTTCTCTGTGACAAACAGTTGTCCAGCACCTGCACCAAAAGCTTTTTTCCTTGTTTCTTCATTAAACATGCTATCCTTATCAGCATCCATAGACAGTACGCCATTAGAAGCCGAATTGCTTACAATTACGACCAAGGTTTCCCAACTATCTGGCAAGGATCCTAGCAATAAAAGTGCTAGTAGCTCTTCTTCAATATTCAAACACATAGTGGCTATCTAATTGATCACGTTCTGAAAGTTGTTCAAGTGCTCGGTTACACTAACATCTTCCGCATACTTCATGTTGACAAGCTCTTTGATAAGGAACGCTTTCTTGGCAACGGTCTTCTTCTCAAAGAGGGATTCTAACTTCTTCCAAAGAGCTTGGGCATTAGTTTCTTTAGACACATGGCGATAGATGCTCTCATCCACCCATTGTCTAATCGTACCAATAGTTTTACGATTCATCTTGGTCCAATTAGCATCAGACATATTTGCTGGCTTGCTATTGATACCTTCAATTGGCTCATGGAGATCTTTACAATAAAGCATGTCCTCCATTCTTGATTTCCACGTAACCTAGTTGGAGCGGGTGAGTTTCATCATAATTGCACCCTTCATTCTAAACGGATATCAACCAAACCTGGCTCTGATACCACTTGTTGAGAATATTGCGTTTAAGAATGGGAAAAACAAAATAACTCTGAAAATCAAAAATAAATAACCAAGATAAATAACACTAAGAATTTACGTGGTTCGGCAGTATGTGCCTATGTCCACAGGACAGCAACAACAATCTTTCACTATATCAATAATGAGTACAACCAATAATCATGCCAAATCTCTAGAACTAGGACTTGACAAAAAACCTAAAAGAACAAGAACAAGAAATACTCTTTTTCTTCTTGTCTCTCGCACACACTTTGCCCCTTCAATTCAAACCTAGTACAATATCCCCTTTATGTAGACATAATAAAGGTCTTCTTCAATAAGGATCATTAATCCTAATTGGAATCTAGTTATAAATCCTTCTCCAAATGAGATACTAACTCCAATTAGGTAAACAACTCCAATTGGGAAAACAACTACAATTGGGAAAACAATTTATTCCTCTAAGACTATTAATTCCAAATAAAATTAGGACAACTTATCATGGGCTGGAAAAAACCCAACATCATACAGAAGCTCAGTTCCATTTTTCCAGTTAAAGACCTTGGTTCTCTTCATTACTTCCTTGGTCTTGAGGTTCAAAGAGCTCCTGAAGGTTTATTTCTGCATCAAAGTAAATATTTACTGGAATTGCTTTAGAAAACCAAAATGAAAGGTGCCAAACCTTGTTCAACTCCTCTGAGCAGCATCAAACTTGATCACACTGGACCTCTTCTCTCAGATCCCACAGAGTATAGGTCTATAGTTGGTGCCTTACAATATTTGACCTGGACTCGACTTGATGTGTCCTTTGTAGTTAACCAAATTTGTCAATTTAAGCATGCTCCATGTGAGCCTCACTTTGCAGGTAGCTAAAAGGATCTTAAGATTTCTTAAAAGGTTCTCTCACTCAAGGTTTATGGTTCAAAAAGGGATCTATTCATCTCTCTGCCTTTTCAGATGCTGATTGGGCAGGTTGTCCGTTTGATCGAAGGTCTACAAGTGGTGATTGTTTTTTTTTTTGGGATCCAACTTGATTAGTTGGAGTGCCAAGAAACAATCCACCGTTGCTTGCAGTTCAACTGAGGCTGAATATAGGTCACTAGCTCACACTGCTGCAGAAATTACCTGGATCTGCAAAATTCTTTATGATATTGATTTGTCTCTTCCTAAAGTTCCTGATTTATGGTGTGATAATATTTATGCTATCTCTTTGGCCTCTAATCCCATGTTTCATGCTCATACTAAACTCGTGGAAATTGATTATCATTACATCAAAGAACTTGTTCTTGCTTATTTGATTAAAGGGCAATATGTCTGCCGTCAGGATCAGCTTGCAGACATACTAAAGCCTTGACAAAACATAGATTTCGGTATTTGCAGTCCAAGCTTCCACTTGGTTCTCCTCAGCCCCAAGTTAAGCTTGAGCGGGTGTAAAGAGCAATCAAATATAGTTGTACTATTATTTTCTTCTCTGTATAGTTGATATTCTCAAATGTAATTGTTACTATTTCTAAGGGTATATGTGTAAAGTGTTGGTTTTTGTTAACACTATAAATACCAAGTGTATAACTAATTAATGTTTAATGAGAAATACATGTATTTTCAGTCAAAGAGTTTCCTTCCTCTCTAAGCTTTCTCCGTAAGATTCTATAATTTTCAAATCTAACACATGACATGAACAAGAGTTAAATCACATCAACAATTGATTACTCTAAATAATGGAGGTATATGTCTACTTACCCAAAGCCCTCTTCAGACCAGCTAGCAATAAAAATACCTTCAGTAGTAGTGAATGCCTCCTTCTCCTTTCCAGCCAGAATCATCGTAGCTGCCACCCCATATGTGACACCAGTCCATATTTCACGTGACTGCATGCAAGACTCATCCACCTTCCCACTGGGATGCATTCCGTTTACAGCACCCATTCTGCCTCCTTTAACTTTCATGACATTGAAATCATAGATTTTCTTCAGAGAGCTTTCGATTTTAAAATCATCAAAAGGGTAAACCAGAGGATGCGGTATACCACTGCCCAGCCAGTTGATCTGCTTGTATGGACTTACTGTTACTACTGGACCCACTATCGTAACTAAAATAAGAGCCGTTCCACAATTTTTCCTCAAAAGATGGTTTTGCCTTCAAAAATTTGGTTTTGCACCATTCAGAACAGGCCTTGTCACCTAGTTGAAAGGCCATTGCTGCTGCAGCTTGAAGTGTTGGAAATGTGCCCTAAAACCAATCATATGATGATACTTTATGGACATTTCACATGTTAAACTAATCTAGTTTAATGTAGAGGGCAAAGATTATTGTTTTAAGCTGTCTCATATAAATGTT
>JADOBS010302705.1:0-15002 GCA_015708375.1 Cydonia oblonga | reverse complement strand
GTTCTTTTTTTTTTTTATTTTTTATTTTTTTTCCAGATGATGGTGTCTTGCTTCGAGATCATTGGTTTGTGGGAATTTTGTTGTTTTTGAGTACTGGTTGGACAAAACATGGCAAACAAAGGTTAAGAAAAAAGACAGGCAAAACTTGTTCTTCATTCTATTATTCTCCTTCTAGGAGGGAATATATACATGTCATGATACAAGGAACATTAAAGGAATCCTAACTAAACTAGGAAACACAATTATAAACTAGGAAACACAATTATATTTCTGCTCACAAACAAGCTCCTAATTAATAGGTTTAACAACTCACATGAATAGAGTTGATGTTTGAATAAGCCTACGTATTGGGATAATATGTTGGAAAGCTATCAAATCCATTGGTTAACTCAAGTAGTTAGAGAGTTTGTCAAACTAAGCGCTCTTCTTAGGTGCTTGTTAGGTCACACCGTAGGCTATCTTCCTTGTTGATGATCGACACGTAGCATGGAGTTGACGTTTGACTAGTCTTGTCCCTTCGAAACTTCTTACTAGGAAGTTGTCAAACTGGACTCTCAATTCGAGCTGTCAAAAAGTGATTAAGCCAAATGTTCTTCTTCTTTGGTTAGTAATAAATATTGATGAGTCGATGAACGGAGCGTTGTGGTCGTGGTGCTTTCGGCCTCTCAAGGTGTATTGCTGGGTGCTAAAGCTTCTTGGGTTGGTGTTGTGGCCTTGGTAGCCCGACCCATTATTCTTGTGGGTCTTCTATAGACTTCTTCAAGAGACTCATACTAGTAGGTCATGACTACACATTATTTAAATGAGTAAACAAGGACTGTGTGTCAACAAATGTATGTTGGGTGTCATTAAACAAACTCTTTTTTTTTTTATGCCTTCAAACCGTAAAGAATTTGTGCAACTCTTTTCAAAGGGCATGATGGACATAATATTGGAGTCCATAACCTCAATGCTAAGAACTTGGGACGTCGATAACGATAGCAAGAGAGAAATTGTAGAAATTAGAGTGTATAAGAACTTGAGAAACTTATATGCATAATGCACTAAGAGCTTTGTTTTCGGAGCAATTACGAGAAGAAGAATTATTCTCAAGATTTAGCTAAGGCTCTGAGGAGAGTTGAAAATAAGGGAATATGGGGGTTCCTAGTTTTATGCATGAAATTTCATACTTTTTATATAAGATGTTTTCTTATGCTCTCTACCTACTTTTGTATCTTCTTGCACAGTGGTTATGATCGTGGTACGTGTGGTAAAACAAATTTACATCTCTTAGAATTATCAATATTAATTTATTGTCTTCCATATCTAAAGATGAGATGAAGGCGTATGTGATAAAACCAACAAAACTTCCTTTCGATTACGTGTTGGAAAGGTCTAAGGAAAATTCATGATCTAACAATAATGTTTATGAATGATGATATTTGCATCACCATTTTCATTTATGATGTAATTGATCATAACAATAGTGAATTGAATCACTCAAAGATGCATAAATGAAACCAAGAACAAGAGAATCTTAGAGAATTGAATGAAAACAGCGGAATGTGAAAATGTACTGAATGAATTTGTTAGGAAGAATTACAACAATATTTATGGTTACACAGTGCTAACTAACTTGCTTATGTGGCAATCTTATTACAACATAACAAACTGATCTTAACCTAACTAATCACTAATTGCCACCTGGATATTCTGTTATTACTCCCCCTCAATCTCAGCTTGGATGTCCTAGACTGAGATTGATGCAATGCTTTATGAAAATAGGAATGTTCAATCTTTTTGTAAGAACATCAACTACTTGATCATTTGTTGAAACATAATGCACATTGATATCTTTCTTCTGCACTCTTTCTCAAATGAAATGGTAATCGGTGTCAATGCTTTATTCGTGAATGGAATATTGGATTAGTACTGAGAGCTAAAGCTGATAGATTGTCATAGTGTAGAGAAAGAGGAGAACTCAGATATTCATGTAAATCCTTTAACACAGATCTTATCCAGCATAAATCAGCTGCACAATTAGCCAGAGCTTTATACTCAGTTCTATAGAACTTCTGGATACTGAGGATTGCTTTTTAGACTGCCGAGAAATAGGATTTGAACCTAGAAACATAACATATCTTGTGATTCATATTCTATTGTTTATATCTGCAGCCCAATCAACATCTGAGTATGTTGATATATGAGTTTCAGAAGCTACATAAAATGTAATACCACACTCCTTAGTCATGTATTGACACACTACATTGACTGAATAAGCTATATCCAATCTTGTAAAGGTTAAGTATTGCAAAGCTCCAACAATACTTCGATAAAAACTAGGATCAGATAATGGCTCGCCCTCAGAAGCTAGTAGTTGAGTGTGTGGTTTAGATGGAGTAGGTGCAGGTTTACAACTCTTCATTCCTACCTTCTTGATGAGTTCTTTAGCATACTTAGATTGACTAACAAATAAATCTCCATTACTTCTGTAGTGAATTTGTAATCCCCAAAAAGTAAGTTAGATTGCCTATGTCTTTCAAATAAAAATTTCTCCAAGTTGAGTAACAACAACTTACACTTTACTAGTAATGGAACCTGTTAAAATAATATCATCTACATATAATAGTAGAATGATAATATCCAATCCATCAAGCTTAACAAAGAGACTGGTATCAAACTAAGAAGCAACAAATCCCATTTAAGGAAGTACACCTATGAACTTTGAATTCCAAGCTCTTGGGCCTTGCTTAAGTCCATATAAAGACTTAACTAGTTTACACACATAATCTGGACATTTTGGATCAAAAAAGCCCTATGGCTACTTCATGTATATTTCCTCCTATAATTCACCATGTAACAATGCATTTTTGATATCCAATTGCCTAAGTTCCCACTTATGACTTGTAGTAAAAGCAAGGATTAGTCTTATTGTATTATGTCTAACTACATAACTAAAAGTCTCAAAGTAGTCCAAACCATGTTCTTAAGTATATCCTTGAGCTACTAACCTAGCTTTGAATCTTGATATACTACCATCAGTGTTTTTCTTCAATTTATACACCCATTTACTTCCAATCACTGATCCATTACTTGGTAGAGGCTCCAATGTCAAAGTACCATGTGCCTACAAGACATCAAACTCTTCTTGCATGGCTTTCTGCCAATTTGAATATTTTGCAGCTGCTCTAAAGGTCTTAAATTCTTCACAATCAATTATTTCAGCTAGAGAAGTAAAACCAGCATAACACATATATCCATCTTTAATTTTAAGAGACTGTAATTCAGGTAATGCAAAATAATAGGCAAAATAGTTTTTCCTTCAATTGTTCTAGATTGCAATCTTGTTTTTATGAGTTCAAGGTATTTTGGGAATTGAGGAATGAAAATACTCATCATTATCAGAAAATAAGATTGAAAGTAATACCACAAGATGCGCAAGATCTAGGATAGGCAGCAAGGGTTGCTGTAGATTTTGTACTAGAGTAAAGTCTAGAGACCCAATTGATTCAAATTCTTGCTCTTGTACTATTGGCTAAATAGTTAATGAGGATGTAGTCTCAATACTACCATTCCCTTGCACTGATGAATTATGAATGACATAAACTTCATTTGCATTATCAATCCTCGAACCTATAACAAATTTGCAATTAAACAAATATTGGTGTTGATGATACAGATTGCTTAACTTAAGTGATACCAGATGAGCTAACATTGATAAATTTTGCAGCAAAAAATGACTCATCACAAATAACATACCTTGACAAAATGAGTTTCTTAGACTGCAAGTTATAGAATATAGCTCCTTTATATCCAGGAGCATATCCCAAAAATATACACACTGAGGTCCTTGGTTGAAACTTACTATAATTGTAAAGCCTTAAGTATGGATATAATGCACTCCAAAGATTTTCAAGCCTTGCAGTGAGGGATGTTTATTAAACAGAACAAAAAAGGAAGAATTCATTTGTAAAGCCTTCCATCTCATCCTATTTATCAAGTACATAACATGAGCACATAAGTGATACCAAAACTTTTGAGATAAACCAGCAACATTCATTAAAGTAATTGTTGTCTCAATTATATGGCAATGTCTCCTTTCAGCCAAGCCATTCTGTTGAGGAGTATAAGGGCAAGAAATCCTATGTGTCATTCCTTTTAACTTTAAATTATTTTTTGTTAAAGAATTACTAGTAAATTCACCTCTACCATTTTATGGTTAGGACTTAATAGAGATACCAAATTGCACTTCAATATACTTATAGAACTTGAAAAAAAAAATCCGAAAACACTTCTGATTTATTGAAATCCACACATATCTGGTACAATCATCAACGATTACAACAGAGTATACATACCCCTCTATTGATTTTACAGAAGAAGGTCCCAACATATGTGCGTGAATTTTTATCAAAGGGTAAAACACACCTAGATAACTTACTAGAGAAAGACTTCTTAGTAATGTTCCCATGGATACAATCAGTACACATTGCATGTTTAGTATCAGAAGAGAAAGGAATCTGAGAGTTAGCTAACATAACTGCTAACACTTCATTTGTAGGGTACCTTAACCTTTGATGCCACACTGATGACTTTACTAATTACCCAACAAAAGCACATGGAATCTGAGATGGAGTAACATGAATCTGAAACAATTCTTGGGGTCTACTCCTTCCTTTGTACAAAATCTCCCTTGTCACCTTGTCATGCACAAATAAATCAACACATGTTATCTTTACATAATTGCTTGACATACATGAGATTCATAACAATTAATGGTACATGCAATACATTCTTTAATATAATAGAGTGAGAAGGAGTTTTAACAACTGATGAACTAATATTTTTGATAGGCGGCAAACCTTGACCATTGCCTATTAAGGCTTTCAATATCAAATGTTATGTGATATGATGCTCATGCGTCCATGATCCACTGATTGGATTTCAATATGAAGGTGAGGCTTGAGCAGATGTGCCATTCATTGATGGTTGAACTTGATACTGCATCTCAGGCACAAGTATATTAGATTGAATTATATGTGCTGCAAGAGGTGGAATTTGATAAGAGCAATGTGCTTAAGGCTGGATATGATAGCTTGATGCAAAACATTGAACCATTGAGGCCAGAGGACCTGAAAGTTTATAGGAGTAATTAGCCCTGTGATAGCATTCAAGAGTTATGTGGCCTATTTTCCCACAGCTAGCATTCAATATTGTAACCCAGAGATGGACCTTGTGAAATAGAAACAATTAGGAGTTGTGTGTCCTCTTCTCTGACATATTTAGCATTCAGGGTGTAAAGTTGTCCTTGAATCAGTATTCCATATCCATCCATTGTTCTGCCTGAAATTATTAGAACCTCTCCATTTGTAATTTGACCTATAATTTCCATTTCCTCTCTGTCCTCCATTATTAAACCTTTGATGTCCCCCATTGTAGTTTGATGATGCCTGTTGTCTAGATAAAGTCTTAATAAATTGATCCATAGTGCCACCAAAACCATTGTACGAGCCAAATGAAGATTGCCTCATTTGTGTCTGAGGAAAAATAGGCATTTGTTGATTTCCATATGGTACTTGCTGAATTCTACCTTATGTGGAAGATTCTATTTTGGATGAACTAGAACTTGAAGCTCCATTGTTGAACTGAGAAGAACTTGCACCACCAGATGAGCCTTGCATGTATAAAGCTGACATATTATGAGCCAAAGTGTTCAAAACAGTATCATTTTCCCTATCATCGCCTAATAAAAGTGCTCTAAACTTTTTCATTGAAATTGTTTATTATGTCCGAATAGTGGCATAATCTTTAGGAAGACTTGTTAAGGCCGCAATCATCACATAATTGTCTGAAATATACTCTCCAGCAGTAGTTAACTGATCTCTTATTGACTTAATTCTCAAGAGATATTTATCCATTGAATCACCACCCTTTTGCACTGTATAGCGTTTATTTTTCAAGTGATTAACTCCTGTTTTAGAAACTGAAGCATACCTCTCTTCAAGATTAGACCAAGGTTTTGCTGCATTCTTGTATGCAATCACATGCTCAAAAGCATCATCAGTCAAAGTAGTAATTAACAAACTTATCAAAGCCAAATCTTTTGTTCCCCATTCTTGAAAGGCTATTGTGATCTATTTTGTAACCTCAGATTCAACATTAAGTACAGATTTTTGTGGACAAGTAGCAGATCCATCAAAATGATCAAAGAATTTATACCCTTTTAGCACATATTTGAATTGCAATGACCACTTAGTGTAATTATGATCACTAAGTTTAATTGTTAAGATCCCCAACAAACTCTCAATCGTAATAGATGAAGACCCCATATCAAGAATTTATCAAGAATCAATCTTTTATGTAGATTTCGAAAGAACAGAATTGAAACATAACTAAATCCAAAAATTCAACTACTATCAAAATACAATCTTCAACCACTAAATATACTATCTTCACGAATCATTGACTTTGGCCTTTGGATTCAATCAACTACTGAGTATATGGCATTGGCCTTTTCTTCAACAACTTAGTGCAAATTCAAGATCGAAAATCTAACTAAAATGGCATTGGCCTTCACAATTTCATACAATCTTCAACAATTCTAATCTTTCTTCAAGAACTAACTACTTTTACCCAAATAGCTCAAACAAATTTCAAGAAAATATAATATGTTGCAGAACTTCAAACATAGAACATGAAATGTCATCTGATTCCACCTTTGTTGCATACACAATGATCGCCACATTGTTGAAATCGACGAAACAACTATACAGATCACATGAAACATGATGAAGAAAAACCCATAACTTCAAGAAAAACAGTTGCCCAAATGAAAGAAAAACCCAAAGCTTATTCGATCTTCAATCGTACCCCATATAGAATCGTTGGATCAATACCATCATAACAGTAGTTAATTGAGTCACTCAAAGATGCAGATATGAAATCAAGAATAAAAGAATCGAATGAAAGTAGCGGAATGTGAAAAGCTTCTGAATGTATTGAATGAATCTGTTAGGAATAATTACAACAGTATTTATGGTTACATAATGCTAACTAACTTGCCTATGTGGCAATTCTATACAACCAACATTATTACAACATAACAACCTGATCACAACCTAACCAATTTACAATTGTCACCTGGAATTAATTGAAACTGTCTATGAATGGGTCACAAGTATCATTCAATTTTTATTAATATAGCACAAGGCATGACCATATCAAGAGAGAAAGTACCTCAACCATTTTATTGCATAAACATAATACACATGATCAACAAAAAGTTTAAATAATAATTAAAAGAAAAGATAATTAATACCCTAAACTAAACTCCAAAATCATGATAACCACCACCAAATTGGCCATCCTGACTACCAAAACCATTGGTCATCATCGGTAGATGACAAAATAGATGAACTACTGGAACCAGAGGAAGTGCCCCTAGGTTCAACGTCCCATTCAAAATCTTCATCTCATGAAGCCTAGCAGCCACTTGCTTCCTCACATCTCTAATGCAATCAAGTAATGCTCAACTTCCTTATATCCAACACATCCAACACTTTCATCCTCCCACCAAAACCTCATACCACACCCATCAGCTACACCCATCACAACCTTCTTCTTCTTCATCGCCGCTTTAACCTCCACCACTCTCCTTTTATGTTCTTCCAACTCCTTAATTCCTTCCATGTACTGCTTGTCGAACTTTGCCACGGCACGTTACTAGGGTTTTAGTATCCTGCCCAATCATCAGACGTCGTAAGAGGAGTTTCGCTGCTGCAATACCAGTCTAGCTCCATGTCCACACTAAGGTGCATATATATTATACTTTTGTTGACTTTGCAACTAATCAATTTACAATTTTTTTAGAATTTATTTCCTAAATTCTTTTATAAGTTTGATAATGAGGATGACCATTATTATGCATTTGTGATCTTAATTTGAATTATGGAACTAGTCAATTCTACCTTTGTGTTTACAAATTTGGCAGACCCAGTGGAACCATCTCTACCTCTCTTCTCTTTCTCCGTTCGACAAACAAATATCAACAAAATCAATAGCATCAAAGGAGGGTCAAGTTGTTCCCTTAATCAAGACGAAGAGTATGAGCATCTCGGCTACAAGTGGAGAGTTTATCGGCGTCACGACCTGAAGCAAGGTAAGGGTGGTTGCCGTTCAACAGGCCACCTTCAAGTTGGTGCCACTGAAGGAGCAAGAGGAATGTCAGAAGCGCGAGCTTATCATCAGCTTGACCTCACTGAAGGTATCAAAGAAAGTCGATGCACAAGTGAAGATAACTTGGAGTGACGAACAACGTTCTTTTGTGTCAAAAAGTTCAAGGGAGCGCTCATTATTACTAGCCCTAGATGCAGACTCAAGCACTTAATCCTACCACGGACCGCCAACCAAGCATCGCCCTGAGAGGAGTTTAGTGACACCTTCGATGCCTGCAAAGGACTCCTATCCTGTGATCATGCAACTAACTACTACTAGTGCCACGTCCATTGATAACTAGCTAGCTCAAATGAATGAGGCAATTGCAAAGTTGACAAAGACCGTCGAAGAGAAGGACATGCAAATCGCCACTTTCATGAATAGGTTAGAGACGTAACATACAGGGGAAACCGACCTTGACCCAAAAAAGAATCAGCAGAACGAAGAGTCTGGTAAGAAAAATGAGCATCATGTAGAGAAAGTAGGAGAAAAACATAAGTCGAAGTCTGAAGTTACTTCGACGGGCTTTCTTTCCATCCAGCAGCTTTATAACATGATCGTTAATACTATTAGGGCACAGTACGAGGGTACTTTACTGGACACTATGTTGTATTCAAAACCATACACCAGGAAGGTTGATGGCTTGTGGATGTCGATAAGGTACCAGCCACCTTAGTTCATGTAGTTTGACAGAAAGAGCAACCCAAAGCAACATATCGCCCTTTTTTTTTAAACTTGTAACAATGTCGGAATAGACGGAGACCACCTCATGAAGCAGTTTGTCCACTCATTGAAAGGGAATACATTTGACTGGTACAAAGACCAGGAGCCCGAGTCCATCAACAACTAGGATCAGATTGAGCGGGAATTCTTAAACCGTTTCTACGGTATTTGTCGCATAGTCAACATGATGGAGCTCACAAATTCGAAGCAGTGGAAAGAAGAGCCGATTGTCGACTACATTAACCGATGGCTCTCACTCCGTCTTGACTGTAAAGACAGGCTTTTAGAAACCTCTGCAATAGAAATGTGCACACAGGGTATACACTGAGGACTACACTACATCCTCCAAGGCATCAAGCCACGAACCTTTGAAGAGTTAGCTACCTACACCTATTACATGGAGCTAAGCATATCCAATGATGGGAAGAAAGAGCCAACCACTGACTACAGGATAGACAAAGTCTTCGAGCCAAAGGTAGAAAAGGCTATGAAGATGCCTACCAAAGAGGCAATGGCGATCAACACTATGCTCACCAAAATCTCTACATAACACACCGCTCCCGTTAAAATCTCCTTGAAAGACAAGAAGAAAGAGGTCAAGTGGAACGAGCCTTTTCATGGCCAAAAGAGTAACATACCTTGATAGAGCTAGAAGAGAAGACTTACACATTCCCTAACTTTGACATGGCTGCCATGTTGGAAAACCTGTTCGACAAGAAAGTAATCGAGTTGCCTGAGTGTAAACGACCATATGAAATGAATAAAGCGAACGATCTGAAGTACTGCATGTATCATCGTATCTTTAGTCATCTAGTGTGCAAGTTTTTTGTCCTCAAAGAATTGATCATGAAGCTCTCCCATGAAGGAATAAATGAACTAGACATGGAGGAGGCGGCAATGGTGAACACAACAACAATCGTGTTTGGGTCATTTGATCCTGTACCTTTCTATGCATCACCCATCAAGCCTCAGCTACATTCGTCTAAAGTGTGTCGTGAAATGGTTATTGCAAGAGAAGTAAACACCTAGAAGGAAGCAAGCCACCACAACTCATCTGTTGATGATAATGAAGGATGGACGTTGGTGACACAAAGGAAGGTGCGAAAACTGTAGCCACAAGCTGCTCACCCAATGAAGGAAGAGCAAAGAAAAAGCCCTCGCCACCATACTGATAGGACCCCTCTAAAGGAATGAGTTCCCACAGTTTTGCAGGAGTACTTCTCCAAAGGTTTCTTTAGACATAGTTTAACCATAGTTTCCTGCTACATGATTAAGGGGGGAAGAGTCCTCGAATAAGAAGGATGTTGAAGATAAGGAGGAGGAACTTCCTTCATGAGTAAAAGGCATACTTGCGCGCTTTAGCATAAAAAAAGCATTGCAGCTGCCCGTAGAAATACGAAAGGCATTTATGGAGGTATTGATGAATCCCGATAGCGACAAGTCATAGACATACAAGGTTTGAGACTTGGAGCTTCAATCTCATGAGTGCACTATGTGTTATGCCACATGTGTTGCCATCAACTTCACCAACGAAGATCTGTTATTGAGGTTAAAACCACACAATCGCCCACTTTTTGTCTCAAGCTATGCAAGAGAATAGAAGATCGGTCGCATGCTTGTTGATAGAGGTTCATCAATAAAATCATGTCGAAGTCAACAATGATGGAGATAGGGATCAATATGGATGAGCTATCTCGGAGCCACCTTCTAATCCAAGGTTTCAACCAAAGAAGGCAAAAGGCAGCAAGTCAAAGCCCCGAACATCTCTCAAACACCCAAGCAATCATGTTTTTCATTAAGCTTGTGGAGAGTCAACAAGCACAACAAACACATGCCAATTCATCCACCACTAAAGCCGAAGACCACCTACCACGTGAAACTACTTGTGGTCCCATTACATTTTAGATCAAGCCTCAACTGCCCTTGAAGAAATGACAAGTCCGATCCAAGATCAAGTGTCCACCACCCTTGGATCAAATTTGACTTCAAAGAAATGAAGCAAAGCCAAACCTTTGGAGGGAACCAAAAAGCTCTCTGGCCAAAATAAACACTCGTGTTCTTCATTAAGATTGTAGAGAGTCAACAAGCACAACAAACACATGCCGATTCATCCACTACCAAAATTGAAGATCACCCACCACGTGAAACTGCACATGATCTGTTTCGTTCAAGACCAAGCCTCAACGGCTCTCGAAGAGACTTCCACCCAATTCAAGATCAAGCCTCGAAAGCCCTCAAAGAAATTTCTAGCCCAATTCAAGGTCAAGCCTCAGTGGCCTTCGAATTAACATCTACATTGAAGGACTTCAAAGAACAGTGGTCAAAGTACATTCACTATGTGGAGGGACTTTAAAACACATATTCTAATGTGATAAGCACATGCATATGACACTCCTTGAAGTGAGGGCATTTGGAGACATCTAAATTTTCACCAACACATTAAAGTTTCGACATGTCAAGGCATACATAGCATGTGCCATATGTCTCACAAACCGTACACATAGATGTGACTCCTCAAAATTGGACAAATCATCAAGAAGGACACGTATCAACACTTGGTGAAAATTAATATTTTATTTTATTTTAGATTAAACAAATTAGTTAATTTAAATTAAAACAAATAGAAATGCCAAATTGGGCAAGATTGATTATTTGATTTTATTTAAATTATTGATTGACTGATGGAAACAATTCACGAACCAAGCCACAAATCAAGTCCCGGCTCTTTCGTCAATTAATCAAGCTCACAATCAAGGCCAAATGCATTCATAGGCAAGGCTTGGGATGTCTATAAATACAAGGCTCCAAGACAAAGAAAATGATTCAGAAACCATTCAAGCACCCAAATGCTGCCAAAGCTTAAGCACCCAAATTTCCAAACTCTTAGAAAAATTCAAAAAACTCTCTGCATTCTTCACCAAACCTTCGAAGAATCATCAAGCACTACTACCAGCGCTGATTCTTCAAATTGCCGAGAGCCAATACCTCGCGGCAACTGTTCATCCGAGGTCAAGTCATCGCGACCCTTGAATCAACAACCTACACATCTACACATCTTTCAGAGATGGAATCAAAGGAAACATGTAAAAAGATCGAGATTGTAACTCTACAAATTCTTTAATACAAATATTCTTTGTACATGTGTTCTCTTATTATTTGCTACAAGAAATTTGTGTTTACAATATAACTAACTTAACTTTCAAGCTCTCATATTAAATATGTTATAGTTTTTCCTATATTATGATGTTCCTAGTAGTGATTGATTGCAATAGTGGATAGCCTTTCAATTTAACCATTGTATCCTGTTCAAACCCATCCTCTCGTTTTGTTCAGATTAGAATAATCATATCGCTAAAACCCTAGTCATTCTCTGGAGAGAAAACCTAAGGAAAAATCCTTCAGCCGCCGACTCTGGTTGTTGGCCTTGGGGTGGCGGCAATCTATCTTGGTCTCTTCTTTCTATTTCAACTCACAAAAGTAGCTTACAATTTTTGGTTTACAACTAAAAAATAATTACGGAATAATTTTTCAAATATTTGGTTTCAGTTTTCAAGAAATATACAAAGTTAAAAATCAATGATTATAGAACTGCTTTAGCACTGTTTTTCTTTCTTTCTTTCTTTCTTTCTTTTTTTTTTTTTTTTGATACAACTTACTTGTTCTCTATATGTACTTTTCTCATACAATAGACTCATTTTGAATGGGACAAGTTACTTTGTTCTCTCATTAAAACCAAATATTTGATTTAAGTCATAGTAGTTTTGGTAGCCTAAGTCATAGTGGAATAGGAGTACCTACCTTTCAATGAGGACCATGAAAATCATACATGGCTGTATTCAATAATTTCTTGGATATGAAAAAAAAAGAGGAAAGTGCATGAGACACCAACAACGTAGGGCTGGTTTGGTATTGTTGTGCTTTGAAAAAAAAAATGATTTTGTTGTGCTGTGAGAATAAGCAGCTGTGAAATAAAGTAGTAGAGTGTTTGATAAACTTTTTTTGTAAAAGTGCTTTTGGAAAAGAAAAGAAAAAAAAAGCAGTATCATAGTGTTTGCTAAACTTTTATGTAAAACAGCTGTGACTATGCGAAATGACCAAAAAGGGTATAATACTAGATATGCCATTAATTTAATTTTCTTAACAAATAAAGGTGAATTACTAAATATACTTTATTTTTAAAAGAAAATTATTTATAAACTTTATCTTAAATATTAATTAGTATGACAAACTACTTCAATTGAAATATTTTAGACAGAATAGCTAGGATTCTTTAATACAATATTGTTAATATACTTGAAAGTAGTCTAATTAGATGCATTCATCAAACTTGCCGCTATTTTATTTCTTAATGCTTCTATCTCATATGATCCTTCAACTTGATAATTTTGGTATTCTTCATCACTGTTATCGTTCTCTTCACAAAAGCCCCTCAGGTCATCAAAATGACAATTACGTTCAGAATACCTCAGTATGTAGTTATGAAGAGCCATTGGCAATGACAATCTTCACGTGCTTATTGAACGGGTAATTAGGCATATCCTTTAAAATTGCCCATCATTTCTTCCATATCCAAAAGTTGGTTCAATGATGCTCCTAAGAGAAGAATGCATGTAGTTGAATACCTCTTTATGACCCTTTGGTTCGGCACTCCTATGAAAATCCGGGAGATGATATCTTTCACATTTATATGGTCCCAAATAACCTCTCATTTATGGGTACCCCGCATCTACCAAGTAATATTTTCCTGACAGTTGAAAATTTTGTTTTGTATTGTAATAATTATACAAAGCAAGTATGTAAGATGTTATAATAAGTATGAAGATTACCATTTAGAGGCTTAGAAAAGTTTAAATTTGGATTCCGTAGCACGGATAGAAAAACCCTTGTATTATGTGCAACCTTCTCATCCGGGACAAGCAAATGTGAATTGCATGTTAAAATTACATGCAGCCATAACATTTTGAGTCGGCATTCTTATCAAAATTACATGCAGCCATAACAATTTTACATAACTTATGAGCATTTGGTATTTATGATTAATGTTTAAATTGCATATGTAAATGGGTTAATGTGATTCATGTGCTACATTCTTAGATTGCTAATAAGGAGACTTTGATTGGGCTCATATTAATTACCTAAAACCAAGTACAAACCAAGCTCTAAAAGCTCTAGAGCTTTATTCATTCAAAAATGAAATATTCCAGGTAACATTGGATGCAATACACATGGAGCAATTTAGAAGCAGAGTTCATAACATTTACTAATTCAGAAGCAGAGCTTTATCTTTTCGTGATCATGATTCATACAGTTACTAATTATATATAACCTTCTTCTAACAACATTTTTCTACAAAAGGAAAAGAACCATTGCTGCACTTAAGGGGAGGTTCAAGGTCACGCCTTTTCACTACAGAATATGACACACCCCGACTTAGATCGAGGCGTGTTGGCCGTCACGTGAGAGTGACGTAACCATATGCATAGTGCGGAAGCAATAATAATATAGAGAAATACGAATAAATAAAAACCAAGATACTAGCACTACTAGCTAAAATAAGTGCTAGTGCGAGTTTAAATGTGAAATACACAACCAGAGCATAAATAGTCTAGGTGCAGTCCAGCAAGACAAATACTAGTTAAATAACACCCAAAGGTGATCCAACATTGGTGAGAATCTGTCAGAACCTCCGTCAAGCCCTCGTATTCCACCAACGAGCAATCTCACTTAAAACCTGGAAGGGCGCAAAACAGAAAGTGTGAGTGGGCAAAAACAAAGCTTCTTAAAATCATTTCAATTCTCAAAAGTTCTAACCTCTCGTCGTAAAACCTGTATACTTTCCCAGAAAATATATAATATATATACTTATCTCAAAACCATGCTCAGAAACAATAATATGTGAAGTATGCCATGCCAAATATATCTCATCATAACTGCACAAATAACTCATGATAATTAACATGTCAGTTGGATCCACCTTAAGTGGCCTGTACGGCTGAATCTATAGCTCATAACCAATCTCAATCATATCAAATCATAACATATCCTGCACACGAGTCAGAACCACCTCTAGTGGTCTGTACGACAAG
>JADOBS010302704.1:0-15001 GCA_015708375.1 Cydonia oblonga | reverse complement strand
GTGACATCCCACATCGCCCAGGGGAGTGATCCTTAAATGTATATTCCCATCTCTACCTAGCACGAGGCCTTTTGGGAGCTCACTGGCTTCGGGTTCCGTTGGAACTCCGAAGTTAAGCGAGTAGCGCTCGAGAGCATTCCCAGGATGGGTGACCCACTAGGAAGTTGCTCGTGAGTTCCCAGAAATAAAACCGTGAGGGAATGGTAAGCCCAAAGCGGACAATATCGTGCTACCGTGGTGGAGCGGGCCCGGGAAGTGATCCGCCCCGGGCTGGGATGTGACAATTGGTATCAGAGCCTAACCCTGACCGCGTGTGTGCCGACGAGGACGTCGGGCCCCTAAGGGGGGGTGGATTGTGACATCCCACATCGCCCAGGGGAGTGATCCTTAAATGTATATTCTCATCTCTACCTAGCACGAGGCCTTTTGGGAGCTCACTGGCTTCGGGTTCTGTTGGAACTCCGAAGTTAAGCGAGTAGCGCTCGAGAGCATTCCCAGGATGGGTGACCCACTGGGAAGTTGCTCGTGAGTTCCCAGAAACAAAACCGTGAGGGAATGGTAAGCCCAAAGAGGACAATATCGTGCTACGGTGGTGGAGCGGGCCCGGGAAGTGATCCGTCCCGGGCTGGGATGTGACAATCAGCACGCCTTAACTTGGTCGGGGTGTGTCATTAGATGACCAAATTTGAGTTTCAAAAAAATAAGTGACACTTGAGTTGAGTTTTAAGGATGCTAATGAAATCGAGCCTATATAATTTTTGGCTTATTTGTTGATTTCTCCCTCGAATTTGTAAGGCGTTGTCAATTCCCCCCTTTCCTTCCCCTGCGTCAAATTTTAATTTTAGCTGATTACTCCCTTGAATTCAACCCCCTGAATTTTTAATTTTAGCTGATTACTCCCTTCAATTCTTATAATTAGCCAAATTCCCAATGCCGTTAGATTTCCTAATTTTTCATCTGATATTCCGTCCATCATGAACAAAACCCCCGAATTTTAATTTTAGCTGATTACTCCCTTGAATTCTTATAATTAGCCAAATTCCCCATGCCGTTAGATTTCCTAATTTGTCATCTGATATTCCGTCCATCCTGTTGTCTTTTTACAGGGAGACTGACTTGCTAAACTCAACTCACCACAACCTCCTCCTCCTCCTCATACCTTACGATCCCTTTTCATTTTATATGCTTCTCTCTCTCAAAAGTTCACAACAGGATTACACACAGAGCAATAAGAAATGCCACTCCTGCAAAATTCATTACCGAATTCGACAGTTAAATCCCATTTCCAATTCTTTCCACCCCACATATCTAAACCTCAATCTCTCTTCCAAAACCACCTCCAAAAATCTACTTTCACCAATTAACACCCAAATCCCAACATGCCCACCACCCCATGCTTTTTTTCTCTGCAACCACCCCACTAGCACCCATCAATTTCCACTTTTACCCACCTTTTTCCCCCCTATTTCCACAAACTCCTGCATCCCTCAAACCCAACGCCACTTCCACTCCCTGACCCCATGACCTCTTCACCATTAACGCCTTCACAACCGCATCCCTCCAAAACTCTAGAAACCCCCCTCCCCACCGCCCCCTAAGTCGCGTCACTCCAGCTTCAATGGCGACCCCAATTCCAATTCCATGATCCCTCGGCGTCCGTCGTCGCCTCCTAGCTTCCACCTCCCCATTCAACTTCTTGCAGAGGTTCAAGAAGGACCAGAAGATCGTGCTCCCCAACCCCCACTTCCAGAAACTTTGCGTTCAACAGTTAGACCTCTTTTGCCAATCGTCCACCCTGATGCTCTCTCTCAATCAGTTTGGCTTTGGTGAGTGGCCAAATTACTTTTATGCCCATAGAATTTTCAGGCATTGACAGAGATGGATGAAATATTTGACGAAAAATTAGAAAATCTAACAGTATGGGGGATTTCGGCCTGTTATGACAGTTTACGGGGTAATTGACTAAAATTAAAGTTCAAAGAAAAAATTAACAACAACTTACAAGTTTAAAGGCAAAATCGACAAATACCTTATATAATTTTTTTGTCAATATAGGTTGTTGATTATAATCTTTTCATCTTTTGGAAATAAAAATTGTGTCTTTTCATCTCTGCTATCGATCACTGTTTCTTATGTATTTCAATAAATTATGGGTAGTTGAAATGTCTTATTCAAGCTTACTATTTGTGGATCATGCAGTCATATTTTATATAGAATAAAGGATGATAGAACGTATTACTGTTGTAAACAAATCCAGTATTTACAAGGAAGTCTCGCTTTAGATAAAAGTTGAGTAAGGTTTTGAGTCCATCGATTTTACATGTACTTGGAGTTCATCGTTTGTGTCAGATTTTCTTCTTTTGGAATTCATTTGAACAAGAGTAGTATTTGTTTGTATTTAAATGTTGCACCAAGTTTATCAATAAATTTGGTGGAGGAGAGACGGGCGAGGATTTCTGTAATGGTCCTCTCTTCTTTAGAGAAGGGGTAAGTGCCCCGCACTTAACCGTTGCCCAAGTGCTAATTTTGCATAATCTTTCTCCAATTAAGGAAAAAAATGTTGCACCATACTCATTTTTCCTTGAATAGGAAAATTACTTCCCGATTATAATATCAATTTACCGATTACAATATCGGCTGAAAGTTATAAAATTAAAAAAAAAAAGATAGACAAATAAAAATTAGTAAAACCAAGAAAATTAACAGCAATATAACTATTGATCCATGAACTCTAATAGAGATGAGTTCACTCTATCTATGAAACTTATATGTATTAGAAAAAGTGTTAACAAATGTATCAGCATACGTATAAATAACAAATGGCATGTTTAACTCTTGCATAGTGGATATCGTTTGGTATGTAGACGGGATGGGACGGAACTGAATTGGACGGAACGAAAAGAGAACAAAGATGCCCTCGGATGGAAACAAGGAAGAAGATGAAGGAGACGGGAAGATTATAATTTTGTGTTCCATGGATGTGGAACGAGTCGTTCCAGGGGGGTGAGGTGGAACAAAAATTCACCCAAAACTCGTCTCATGGAACAATGTGTTCCACCCGTTTTAGGCGCACCAAACGTGGGACGGAATGCCTCGTCCCACTCTGTTCCGTCCCGTCCCACATACCAAACGTTACCCAAGTATATAGTTGTTGAACATTGGTGGGGTCCATTGGGAGACCTTGTCCAGGATTCCCTGAGAGAATATGTCTGTCTGATCCATGTCCTCTTCTCCTCGCAAAAGGACTCTCAGATATGATGATTCCTCTATAGCTAAGGCAAACAAGTAAGCACGATCATGCGTGGTTATGTCTTCATGTGCAAGAGTATACCAGCACAATGTTTCAAAGTTGAAACGATCGACAAGTCTTTAATTAATTTTCTTATAATTTGACACCAAAATAATGGAGTTTGCCACCGCCGTCAGAGCCACCCCATGTTTGTTTGTCTGGGAAAAGGGTGGCCACTGGCCACGCCACCCTCCCTTTACCTACCATTTTCATATTTCATTCACACCAGCGCCACCACAATCCAACAACAACAAAACATGTGCACATTCAAAGTACTTATAATTATTGCATATTCCCTTCGTTTCTATTAGCGAAGGATAATAAAGAAAATTGACGTTCCGTCATAAAATTAATTAGCAATATGAAGATTAACTTAATTTTTTACAAACCTTTGTATGGTTCACTAATGTGGGACTTTGTCCTTACATTCTTACACGACTTCTCAAGTGTGGCGAATTTTCAAGTCTAATACATAGACACAAATTGGGTGACATGGAGCACGTGTGGCCAATGGCTTCACATGTGGGCCAACCTGACTCTGATATCATGAAGAAAGTCGAGGTTTCATCATAAAACTAATTAGTAGTATGTGGAGTAGTCCAACTCTTTATAAGCCCTTGCATGATTTGATCTCTCACTACTGTGAGACATTGTCCCCATGCACATTCTCACATATATAAGTCCAAATGTGCAATGTACATCGCCGGGTCGAGTTTAGTAGCGCAAATTTTTAACTAAATAGGATATTAAAATGATTGCTTGTATAAGAAGGTTAATCGACCCTGGACCTAACTGGCACACCCTACTCATGAGTAGGTAGCAAATAAAATATATAAAATGTGCAATTGACATCAATACACATCAAAATTTATGTCACATTTTCTGTATCCTGTTCTCTTCAAGTCGAGTGTGTACAGGACTGAAGAATTGTTTTTAATTTCAACTAGTAAATAATTGATAAGAGTATTGTTACACAAGTAGCATGTCAATGTCGTCTTATATATAAAAGGTGGACTTAAAATCAATTAACGTGATCAAAGATGCTTCTCTTTTTAATGTTTAAAATTAGTTAAAAATTGAATCAGTTTTCCCATCCAAAAACAATAAACATGTTATATTCTCATCGATAAGCATATATTTCGTATGGACACTTTATATTTTGAGTATGATGTGTTGAACACGCAGATGAAGCATAGAACATGAATTTTAGAGTGTGCTTTGACTTTTAAACACATCCAAAAAATTGACATGACATGTTTGGGGTCAGTTTATCATTATTTTGAAAATATCAGGGGCCAAACTGAAACTTTAAACAACTATAAGGTCAAATTATAATAGTTAAGCATTCTTTTAAATATCCAACCCCATCTCCCTATTGTCACATTATCTATTTGAACTAGTACATTGATATTTGAGTGTCTGATATACAACGATATTTTACTATAAGGATAGGGACTTGTTTTCTAATTTGATGCCTCATTTCCTCAATACCGCTTGTATCGAGAAAATGTGAGAATTTTGAGCTAAATTACACAATTAGTCCTTATAATTAATCAAATATCGAACTTGTCATCCACAGAAAACGAAACCAATCTCTCTTGGTACAAGTTAAAATTAGAGTTGTCATTTGTGTTTAGATTTGGGCTTATCTCTACTATCATCATTACTGTTGAATTTGGAAAAGAAAGAGGTTTTTGTGACTGTGTACAACAGAAAAAGCCCATACCCAAAAACCTGGGCAGATCAAAGCACCAGGCCCAAATCAAAAGAGGTCCATCTTAATGTTAGTAAGAAAAACAGTAACTCTGTTTTCAAGGGAAAGTGGGAGGGGCGTTGACGAAGGCGGAGACGGAGGAACACAACGCACACAGGCGGGTGAATTCAGAAGAAAGAGGGCTGATTCGTCCGGCTTAGGGCGGAGGAAGGAGATCTTCTTCTCTGTGACTGTACTAGGGTTTCCAAGTTTAGGGCTTTCGTCATCAGCCCTCTTCAATTTCCAATCTGCAGTCGCAGGGGGACTCTGTTTTTGTGGCCCAAACGAAGAAGAAAGAGGGGTAAAGCTCTCGTTTTGAATGAGTGGCGAGTGTCAGAGGCTCGGAAATTGATTTGGGGATTAGGGTTTTGCAATTCGATTGAGTGGAGGAAAGAGGGGGTAGTCGGAAATGGCTTACAGAAGGAGGCAGCAGGTTTTGTCTTCGTCGTCGTCATCGACATCAAGCACGAGCTTTCGATTTGAAGAAGAAGAGGAAGATAAATCTTGGCACCCATTGCAGCCGCCGCAGTCTGACGATTCGCTTGCGGCCAAAGCCATTCGAGCCTCGTCGGCGCATCGCGACTCCTCTCTCTCCTCCGCTTACTCTGCTCGCGGTGCTCAGCCTGCTGTCAACTCCTCCTCCCCATCGTCCTCATTGCCTTCCCGATATTCCAACCCCGCCACCACTGCATCTTCTTCTCCGTCCGCCAAGGTCTTTGGATTCACATGCTTTTATGCTGTTTCATTCGTGAATTGTGTGTTTTGTTGCATCTGATTGCGCTTTTTGTTCTGCCCATTACTTAAATTTTGCCGCTTTCTGTTGGATTTTCAGCCACATGAGTATACTTCTTTGAAGAATGTGAATGAATCCAAACATGGGTTTTGGGGTGTTCTTGCCAGAAAAGCCAAAGCCATTCTCGACGATGACGATAATGGAGCTCAAGATTATGATTCACCCCGAACAACAAGGGCGGGCATGCAGTCTACACCGACAAGGGGTAAGGTGAGCTATAGATTTCGTCATGTCTTTATAGTAGCTTGGCATTTTCCAAAGACTTTTAGTTGCTGCTGCATTGTTGAATGATTGTGTATTTTCAGATTTATAGTATCTAATACTCTAATTTGTGTATCCACTAACTATTTGCAGTATCGTGAACCGAACCAATTTGTTGAGAGCAGTGGAAAGACTGAGAATCCCACATTACAGAAGGGATTGGGGGCATTTACATCATCACTTAGTTATATTAGTGGCACCATTGGGAATGCTTTGGAGGTAGGCAATGTGAATTTATGTTCAGTTGACCATTGATTTTAAATGTTTTGCTCATGCTTCCAAAAGTAATTCCAATATTTAGCCTTCTGTTTCACTCTATTCTTGAAACGTAGTATAGTTATCCTGGTGTGTTTATAAAGAATGCTAATAAGAATGATATAAAGATTGCTAATAAGAATGAACATTGACTCTCTGTGTGTGTTTCTGTATCCGCACAAATTCATTGCATGTGCATATTTATTCAATTTTATCTTTAGCTGTCTCCTTACTCTGGAATCGGTCCATTAATTGGTACTTGTGCCTAGTTGATCATATATGCACTGTCTGCCTTTCACCCTTTGACAGGAGGGTCGTACAATTGTTGAGAAAGGGACTGCAGACATCATTCAAGAAACTCGTAAGCATATCAGGAAAAAGCCTAGTGGTTCTGCACAAAAATTAGAACCTCAGACGCAAGCTGACCTTGAACTCCAATTGAAGGCATCTCGCGACGTAAGGTGGCAACTTTTGTGTCACTGGTTGATATAATAGATGTTTTTTGGTGTAGGTTGAACTTTTCACATTTGTTATTATAGTGGGATATGAACAATGTTGGAATTGGAATATTTTAATGGGATGTTACTAGTTTTCTTCTATCGTGTATGAAAATTAATGGAATCTGGTGTGCCCCAACTGTTAATGGAACGAAAAGTCTCGAATGACTTCAATGCTTCATCCATTAGCTTGCGATTGGGCGTAGCATCTTTTGAACCATAGGCTTAGCGCAGCCCACTCTATCTTATTTATGAGAGCAGGAAACTATAGGGAAAAGAAGGAATTTTAAGATGGCCGAGTTATATATACAGTGCCTTCTATCATAATGTTTGATGTTTGTATGTTACTTGTATTAGTAAATGCATGATTTGCCCTTTTTTTTTGGCACTACAGGTTGCAATGGCAATGGCTGCCAAAGCAAAACTTCTTCTTCGGGAGTTGAAGACTGTCAAAGCAGATTTTGCTTTTGCAAAGGAGCGATGTGCGCAGCTGGAGGAAGAAAGTAAAATCCTTCGGGAGAATCGTGAAAGGGGAGACAGCCCTGAAGATGATGATTTGGTATCCATTTTGCTCCCTTTGTTCATTTCTAGTGTTTCTTGGTGTATTCTGTCACATTGCCGTTTTCTTTCCTTAATTTATGTTGAGACTCATGAAAATTATCTATGGTTTACGGTTCACCACCTTCCTTCTGTAGGTTATTATTTTTATAGGATATATTCAAGACCTTTGGATAGTTTAAGCAGTAAAGTAATCTACTTGTTTACATTGAAATTTTTGTGCATCATATCTCTTTCTATATCCATTATGGCATTGGGTTGCAATGTGTTTGATACTAATATTTCTGTTCAGATAAGACTGCAATTGGAAACCCTTTTGGCAGAAAAGGCAAGATTGGCACACGAAAATTCAGTATATGCACGTGAAAACCGCTTCCTAAGGGAGATTGTCGAATATCACCAACTAACCATGCAGGATGTTGTATACTTGGATGAGGGAACTGAAGAAGTCACCGAAGTCTATCCCATCAAGGTACCTTCTAGTTTCCAGTCGTTCCCCAATCACTGTTGCCTTCACTGCCTTCTTGACCAACTTTGACATAACTATTCATTGACTCAGGTCATCCCTCCTTATCCTTCACCGCCATCAGAAGTCCGGGGAGCTTCCCAAAGTACTTCCCAATAATGGCAAATGGTACCGAATGGCCCCGAAGATGTTCTTCTTTGATTGGCAAGGGGATATGTACTTTCAACAAAAACTTGAAGTTGTAGCAATATTATTTGTTGTTTGTAATATACTTTTTGCCATTTATAATTGGTCCTCCCAATTGCTTGGCCTATTTGTGATGCAGTTCCGTGTTGTGAGTTTTAAGCTATCAAGCTTGTTAATCCACAATGTTAATTTATTAGTGCTTGGGAGTTGAAGTATCTCTTTGCATTTTGATAAATTTGAATGCACTCAAGTCTCACTGTTAGCAATATGTCTCAACGAGAGAAACTTACATGCAAGTGGGATGATAAGGTGGCGGCATTCGAAGCCTATCATAACCGCCATGTGTTTTAATTTCTCAGATGATATTGCGTTTTTGGTTTGTGATACTGCAACTTTGTTGTCCCAAATGCATGCAAGTTCTTTTGGATATCAAACAGATAATCTCATGCCCTTAAAAGTGTTACTCATACCATTGGTTATTTGTTCATACTTTGTTATTTTTCTTTCATGGTACGCACTACTGAGTGATTAAAAAAAAAAATCAACGTTCGTGTTTTGCATGTGAGAATTTAGTGGATCTACGTAGCATTGTAACCAGGGCCGATTCTTTGATGTCAAAACCCTATTGATTCAATAAGAACCTGTGAAATGATTGCACCACTGCTAGAAACATGTGTTTTTATACATGATATTATATTATTAATACGAAACGCATCAGTAAAGATATATTGGTGCCATGAAAATTAAAATAATAGAAGTCATCTTTATAAAGAGATGGTCATGAGTTTTTGTTTTCTTTATTTCTTTTGAGGAATCAAAGTGATAGTTAGATGGCATGGCAGTTTGTTTAAAACAGAGAATAATTGCCTAATATAGTTAACTACTTTCCTATGCGCCAATTAAGCAAACAACCTCAAGACAGATGTGATGTCCAAAGCTTGTGGACAGCTCCTACCTAGCTTTTTTTGTTTTTAAGAATTCATTTCATTCGGCAGCCTACTTATGCATCAAATCATTAGTATATAACCATTTTAGGGATGCTGATCTTCTCTGTCGGACTTTCTCGTTCTATTTTTTTAGTTGCATTGTGGTTGGAATCGTTTACTTTTTTACTCACACTTCAAATATGAAGTTTGAAAAAAGATAAACAAAATTAGAAATTGGTCAACCGTTTGATCAAGATTGTTGAAATTTCAGTGTAACGGAATTACATAGTTCATCTATCTATTGGATATTCATAAGATGATTAAACGATTTCAAACTTGGTTGATTTTTGACATAGTTGATCTTTAAAGAGTGATATAAAAAATAGACGGTTTGAATCATTGTGCAACTTTGTAAGATGAAAAGAAGAGTCAGAAAAGGCACAAATGAAAAGGTTGATATACACTAATTTATATTACAAAAACGCATTAATTAAACTACTTTGTTTTTTATTTTATTTTATTTCATTTCTCTTAGGACATGGTTGGAAATGAAACATAGTGTGCATAGGATTCCTCCAATGTCTAAGGTGTGTTAGAAAAAAAGTAGATGGGCACAGCACGTTGCCCCGGAGACAACAATGTAGGGATCAAAACAATCCATGTCACCTTTGGGAACCTCCCAAAATTATTAAACTCTTGCACATCTTGTAAGGATTTTAGATCTACTTCGAATCTTTGTGTCTAGAGTCTGTAAACCGGATCTTCAAACCATTTAAGAGAGAAAAAGAGAATCGAGTCATTCAAGTTTTTGTGAAGTGAATCGGTGCAATAGAATAATGGAGACCGTATAATTAAAATTGAGCGGTCAAAGTCTCTCCATCTGCAAGATCTTAATATAGAAATTCCAAGGGAATCTCATTCCATCTTGCAAAACCCTAATCACTTGCACTCTTATTTCTTATGCATAAAAATCACATTGTAGTTTTTTATTTATTTTTATGTGGGTATCATGTTAGTTATACCAAACACAGCTCATTATATCAATCACAACCATGATACAAAATAGGGTAAAAGTATAATAAACCAAAATACTATTGACATTCACTGAGGATGGATTTCATTTTCTAGCGTTGATGTATACCTCTTTAATTGTAAATAAAGCGTGTTGAGTTTAACTATCATGAATAATGATTTTGATACCAAATTAAAAAACAGTGAAACTAAGTAAAAGTACGATTATGCCTAAGATTATATACGCCAACAATACATGTACGATTGTATTTAACATTCATCGATACGTAATTACGTAAATAAATAAAGAAGTTTCTCATTGGTAGAGCCCTGGTCAAACTAGTTGCCATCAAAATCATATACTATGATCACAAGTTTCCAAAATACCAAGTTGTGGTTCAAATAGGAACCCTCTTCAACTAACCAAACTCTTTATGCTCCAAGAACAAGATGACAACTTAACCCTCCCCATCCTTTGATTAAGACCATTATCGCAATGTCTTAATGAATTCACAATTTCATTGGGGGACCTAATTTGTTGCTTAACCTAATTCAAAGACGAATCCTGTTTTAATAGTCGTTTTTTCACATATGAGCCGTTATCAACTATGGGGAAATTTTCAAACCAGCAATTTCAACAAAAAATTTCAATTTCCAATGAGAATTTGTTCGTAACTTCTGATCTTTGACAAATATAATAGAAATACGTAACCTGCATCTACAAGTATCAATTTAATTCATAATCATAACCAATTCTTACATATATTAATTCAACGATTGACAGTTAATCACGCAGTCGTAAGCAATTAATCTTCAACTCTTATTTATTTATATTTTAAATTGTGTAGTGTAGGAGGTGTAGACATGGAGACCGTGGATTCATAGACTAACGATGCGAATATTCAAGGGAGTGAAGGGGGGCCGCCACGCCAGCCCCACCCTGAAAAAGGAGCGTGGTTTTCATTTGCACAGCTCACATGCGGGATCCGGGTCCACCCCGCGGCCCCTGGTCCCACATCCGGTGACCTTTCCCCAGCACCCGATTGGACCCGCGATCTCACGCGCTGTGAGAGCGAGTGGGTTCGCTCCTCTCCTCCTCCTGTCAGTCTCGGCGTGAGGTGTCGATCTTAAAATCTTACAGCAACGACAGAGAAGGAAGGAGCTAGAGAGAGGGGGGAGAGAGAGAGGGAGGAGAGAGAGAGAGTGTGAAAATCTGAACGATATGGAATCCGCATCGCCTCTCTCTCCTCTCTCTTTCTCTCTCTAGCTACAGCAAGTAAGCAAAAGACGCCATTAAAACCTTCTCAATTATAAACCCCACCACTCTGCCCACCATTACTTTTACTTCTAACCAGCAAACCCAGAAGACCCAGCACAGTACAAGTCTCTCACCATTTCACTCAATTCTGTACCCTTCCGAGCTCTTATCCTCCATTGGGATTTCAATGGCGGGTTCATACGCTCAGAATTTCTCACCGGCGAGAGCGCTCTCGCCGCACCTGAGAACGCAGCCGGATGTGGAGAGCCAGTACTTGACGGAGCTGCTGGCGGAGCACCAAAAGCTCGGGCCTTTCGCGCAGGTCGTCCCCATATGCGGCCGCCTCTTGAATCAAGGTTTCTACCCTTTCAACCGTATTTTAACTATCGGATTAAGTTCTTATTTTCTGTGTTGTGATTCGGATTTGGAGTTGTTTTGGATGTTTGTTGAGCTTTTTTCTGTGAGCCCAATTGAGATTGTGCAATGAAAAAGCTCTGTATGATTGTTCTTTCTGTATGTGTGTATTGGGCAATTGCTTTTCCTGGATGTTGTTTGTGCCGAAAACCGGAATCTTTCAGCTTTTTCCTGTGAACCCAATTGAGATTATGCCATGAAAAAGATCTACCTGCTGTTCATTTCTGTATTTCGGAATTGGGTAATTGATGAACTATGAAATGCTTGGGGAAAAAGATCAGAGCTTGTTGATAGGGAGATTAGAATGTTGAATTTTCTGCCTCTAGGAGCGGCTTGATGATTAAATTCTTTGGGGTAAAATGGAACTGCATTTTCCCCCACAATATTGGAGTTGACTTGTATGTTTGTTCATGTTTTGTGTTCTTTCATTTCATGGAATCACTAATAACTCCAACTCATTAGTTTTCTATTCGTAAGGTTGACGAGTTGAACTCTGTCAGGAAACTGATTCCATGCCTATATTCTTGTTTTCATTGTGTTAAATGTTGAGGAAGGAATTTGCTAACTTTGGTACTCTTCTGTATTGATAGAGATAATTCGCGTCTCTGGAATGATGCCCAACCAAGGGTTTAGTGACTTTGACAGATTGCAACGTGGAAGCCCTAGCCCTATTGGTTCAGACATAATGCCAAATTATAGAGGGTCAGGCCTCGGTGGCTGGAACAGACGGCCTCATGATGTAAGTGTCGACAATTATGTACTCCCTAATGCAACACCCTTACTGTGCGCATCTGCATTTCCATTTTATTTTATATATAGCACAGTAGTTTATTGATTATTTTTCTTGCTGTCCCCTACCTGATTTAATTAAAATGCATATCCCTAAATGAGTTCCTGCTAGATTTGTATGCTTGTCTGTGCATACCTCTGGAACTAGTATGAAAAGAATGTCGGGCTGAAAAACTAGTTATAATACTTGTAAATAGTAGTGGGGCATTCAGCAAGAAGAAAGCATAATCAGGTCCTGAGACATAGCCAGTAGTATTCTGGAAGATCTGGATCTTGCCTGAAGTGGGATTAGAATGTGCAATGCAGTATGGGGAGTTTGGAAGTTAATTATGGTGGTCTTCTATCCACAGGTTGAGACACAGTGTTGATTACTTTTTTTGTGGACTTGAAGACTGCCAAAACACTCTTATGTATCAGCCTACGGCATTGTTTCTTCCTGGGTCAGTTATCCACTGACTTTTTCCAAATTCATCTATTTGCAATAGGCCGCTTTCTCAATTCTGAATTCATTTTGATCCAGGATATAGTCAAAGTGTGGTTAAGGCAGGGTGTCCGTAAATGCACTGGCTTCATATAAATCCATTATTATATGGTAAATAGTGGAAGTTTCAGCTTCACAATACGGTTAAAGTTTAATTGATTTTATTTACTCCCATGTCATTTTATGTTGCTTGACAAGCTGCTTGGATTCCCTCTACGTTAATTGTATGTATATTAAGCTTTTGTCACATTTATTTTATATGGAATGCGCTACAGGTTCCCATCTTCCTTCTTTTCTCAGTTTTATCTTTTTATCAGTACCGCAATACTACGTGTGTTCATCTTTTTTGCGTCTTGGTATGGTTTCAATAGTCTGGATTTGCTTGCATAATGTAACAGAGAATGGGCGGTCCACAAGGGATGAATATGGAGTGGCAAGTTGCACCATCAAGCCCAAGTTCCTACATTGTGAAGAGGATATTGCGCTTGGATATTCCAGTAGATAGCTTTCCAAATGTAAGCCACCAATATAACTTGACAGCGTGTTAAGGGACATTACTATCTTAAACTCAAAGTTGTTGGTTTAATGGTTAACAAAAACATATTATCGGGAGGTGTTTGCATGCGCAAGCACGCATAGAGTTATTATTCGATAAGGTTCTTAAAATAAGTGCATGTTTCTCAGGATTCTTAGCCGCACATATGATTTATGATTGACTGAGAAACAAGTTCTTATTTAAGGACGTTATTGATATTCACCCCTTCTCTTGTTTGTGGTACTGAAACTTCTATTTTGTAGTTCAATTTTGTGGGCCGGCTTCTGGGTCCTAGAGGCAATTCACTAAAGCGGGTGGAAGCTTCTACAGGCTGTCGTGTGTACATAAGAGGAAAATGTTCAATAAGAGATATTGACAAGGTAGAATTATTCCCGGTTTTGTTATTTATTAAGAAAAGAAATTTTCATTATTTGAAATCAAGTTCTTTTTTTATCTTGAGTTTTCATTTTACGCTATCTATTTTGTTGACGTATTTTGACATGTATTTCTTGCCTTCTTATTCTCAAGGAGGAATCTTTGAGGGGAAGGCCAGGTTATGAACATCTGAATGATCCACTGCACATTATAATTGAGGCTGAATTGCCTGCTAATATTGTTGATATGCGGTTGAGACAGGCAAAACAAATCATAGAAGAACTTCTCAAACCTATGGTATCGTTTCTGACTCCTCCCTTCGGCTTTTCAATACAAGTACTTTATTTTGCTTTTACGTTGCCAAGTATCGTTTTTCTCAAATACATATTACAACGAATCATGAAATTGATTTCTCCTTCCCTCAACATACAATAAGTAGATGTCCTTCACTCATATAAAAGTACTGCTTGGCCTTTAATCGCATTTTGAACAGCTGTGAGCTATAACTCTCGGTTTTTAATCACATATTTTCACCTAAACCCTAAACCCTGAATTCTGATTTTCATTTCAGGATGAGTCACAGGACCACTACAAGAGGGAACAGTTGAGAGAACTAGCTATGCTAAAATCCAATTTACGAGAAGAGAGCCCTCAACCATATGGCAGTGTCTCTCCTTTCACCTCAAGCGGGATGAAGCGTGCCAAAACCGGTCTGTAATGGTTCACTTAACTCCTCTTCTATTGATTCGTCCTCCCTTACGACTCTTGAGCTTACTTGCCACAGGATGCTTGTCTGTGTAATTCAATTCTGTATGCAAATTTTAAGGGACGACGCGTTGTGGACCTGTTCGGTGAGGATCAATGCAGGGGTTTTCTTCCATGACATTAAGATACACGGATGAGCGGAGATATTCTTTTGTTATAGCTTTCGTGTTTGTAGTCGATTGTGATGGTAGAAGTAGAAAAATTATATCCTATAAGTTATTCTTTATTTTGCTGAACATGTATCCGTTATTAACTCGACGCTGTCTAAACTCCGAAGAAGATTATGCATCCATTGTTTTATATGTTTTTACATTTTTGGGTGAATTCAGTTCTCTAAATTAGTGTTTTTGCAAAGTAAGATGACGAACATACACTTTGATCAACATTAT
>JADOBS010302703.1:0-15000 GCA_015708375.1 Cydonia oblonga | reverse complement strand
CCTTTTTTTTTTCTCTCTCTCTCTCTCTCTCTCTCTCTTTCTTCTCTTCTTCTTCTTCTTCAGGTTGGGTTCGGGTTTCCTTGTTTTTTTTTTCTCTCTCTCTCTTCTCTTCTTCTTCTTCTGCAGGTTGGGTTGGGGGTGGTGGATTTTGGGTTGCAGGTGTAGGAGGGATCGGGATTTTGGGAGGGGGTGGGGGTTGGTGGGGTGATGGGATTTTGGGATTTTTAAAAACTTTTTTGTATTATTTTAATATTTAAAAAATATTAAATAATTTTTTTTAGGTTTTAATAATATTTTAATGGAAAATGGGCCCCGAATCAAGCCACGTTAGCATTTAACTGAAAAATTCAAGGCCAAGTAACGGAAGGTATAACATTGGACCAAATTCTAAAGACGAGGTATGACATTGTCAATTTTAAAAGATGAGGTATGAAAGTGTCGTGACACCAATAGTTGAGGTAGTTTTGTGTAATTTAACCTAACATTTTAATTAGTTACTTTTATTAATTTGATTAAATGAAGAGTTAAAATGTATTTATTTACATACGCCTTCATCTATCATCCCCAGTAGAAGATGATAACTACTCCCTCCCTTTTTCCTCTTGTATTTTTCCCACTCACCCTACCCCACAACCACCACCCCTACTCCCTGCCAAGTATTTCAATTTCAAGATTTTATGGGTTTTGAGAGATTGCTTCATCGGATATGTGGGTTTATTATATGGGGTTTGGGGGATAAATTCTTGAATCCAATTTGGGGGAGAGGTGGCTGGGTTTTGTGAGGCAGTGGTAGGGGAGTAAGGCATGGTTTCACGGCGAGGTGGAAGGTGAGGTGTAGGGAGTGGGGTTTGTTGGGTTGAATGGCAGCGGAGCCCCAAATCGAAATTGTTTGACACAGCAACACATGGGTGTGCAGAGAGGGATCTAGGCATTGTGAGTGATAGCGAGTTCTCTGGATCATCTTGTGACGACTCGTCAAATCCGATGGAAGAAGGCATGGAGGATTTTGAGGTGGTGGAGCGAGATGAGGCGGTGGATGAGTAGAGAGTTGTTGGAGAGGATGTTGGATGACAACGAGAAGATAAAAGGGTACTGAAGGTGAAGGTGCAGATGTGCTTTGGGAAGAAACATTTGATTTGGGATGGAGGCTTGTCCCTAAAATTCAAATACTGCGTTCGTCCAAGTAATCCAATTCTGTCGATATCAAGAATTGAAATCCTGATTTTTCATGGGGCACACAATATTGTGCATTCTACTTGAGTTGGTAAATGCAGGAATGATAATGTATAGGGAATGACTCCCATTCCGTCATTTGCTTTCTCCGTTTGTAAACGCGCCATAAGGTTTCCAATCTACTTAGGGATATAAACCAAGTTCATAGTCGGTAAGAATCAATTCTTTTATTATTTTTTGTTGTAAAATATTGTATCAGGTGTCACCCAAATTTTACTATTTGATATTTCTAATTGGCTAAATAGCCAAAATGGTCTGTGAGATATGCATAACACATCACTTTGGTCCCTGAGATTGAAAATTAATAGAAATGGTCCTTGCGATTGTCCGTCATCCATCATTTTGGTCATTCTGTTAAAAACTCGTTGGACAATTTTCAAAACTTCGTAACTCAATCGTTTTTTAATCAAATTCGACCCATAATATATCAAGATAGGAAAGTGTAGAACAAATGCAAAAAATGGAAAACTCGTCGGAAACTGGGTAAATTTTAAATGTTCATAACTTCTTTAATACTCAATGAAATTGAGTTATTCAAAAACGAAAATCATTTTCGAGTTAGCCACTTTCGAACCATTTTTCGGCCAAACCACGATGATTTAGCGTCGAGAAAGGTACCATTCTCTTCGTCTCGTCGATAAGTATGATTTTTGTTTTTGAATCACTTGATTTCGTTGAATATTGAAGAAGTTATGAACTTTTAAAGTTTACCCAGTTTCTGGCGAGTTTTCCAGTTTTTCTGCGGACCAGTCAACTTTAAGGCTATTTTTCGGCCATCTTCAGCAACCATTGGGCTTCCAAATAGGTATAATCTTTTTCTAAATTTTCCTATCTTCATTTTGATATACTATTGGTCGAATTTAGTTAAGAAACGATTGAGTTACTTAGCATTTCTAATGTATTATGCATATCTCATAGACCATTTTGGTTATTTAGCCTTTCTAATTTGCCTTTTGATATCATTCGTAAAGGTACCGTTTGGTACGCAGACAGGACGAGATGGAACATATGTTTCATGGATGATGTAAATATTGAAGAAAGATAAGGGAAAATTTTGTCTTAAAATGTTATAAATTTGTGTTCCACGGATGTGGAATGAGTTGTTTCAGGGGGGAGGTGGAACGAAAAATTAGCCAAATTTCGTCCCATGGGACAACCCGTTCCATGGTTTTAGGCGCACCAAATGTGGGACGGAACGCCTCATTCCACTGCGTTTCGTCCCGTCCCACGTACCAAACGGTTGCAAAATGAACTACACCCAGTTTTCAAAAAAAAAAAAAAAGAACTACACCCAGATGATGTCATCGACCAGTCCCTCATCTCAGCCGTCCGTTGTCAATTTCATACAGAAAGTATCCACCGTGCAATTCCACTTGAACTCACCGATCCGGCGCCAATCCGCTTGATCCAGCTTAACACATCGCAACCGTCAATTTTTGAACTTTCCCAAACCCAATCCACGGCCAAACCCACATCCCAGACAACGATCCTCGTCAAACCACTTTAACGAATAGAATCCAACCGCTCCCCATTATATAAAGGATAATATATGGGTCCTGATTGAGATGGACCAATAATATTGAAACACTTGGTACTTTGAGTGGGTCAATAATAATAAAAAATTACTTAAAGTGTCAAATATTTTAATATTATTAGTCCACCTAAAAAATGAGTCCTGATCGGTCAGGACCCAAGTATTATCCTTATATAAAAACACATTGTCCTCACCTTTTAAGAGTCTTTCAATCGAAATCGAAATCGAAAAATCCCCAAATCCGTGAACTTTTCTCTCACCCAACTCCATCAATGGCATTCAAAGCCGAAGCTAGCAGAGGAGAAGAAGTCCGTCGTGGCGGAGAAAGCCCCCTTCGAGAAGAAGCCCAAGGCCGGAAAGAAGCTCTCCAAGGAGGCCGGAGCCGCCTCCGGAGACAAGAAGAAGAATAGATCGAAGAAGAGCGTGGAGACCTACAAGATCCACATCTTCAAGGTGCTGAAGCAGGTCCACCCTGACATCGGGATCTCTAGCAAGGCCATGGGAATCATGAACAGCTTCATCAACGACATATTCGAGAAGCTCGCCCCGGAGTCGTCCAGGCTCGCGAGGTACAACAAGAAGCCGACTATCACTTCCCGGGAAATCCAGACCGCCGTGAGGCTCGTGCTCCCCGGTGAGCTCGCCAAACACGCCGTTTCGAAAGGGACCAAGGCCGTGACTAAGTTTACCAGCTCTTGAAGGGTTAGGGTTTGTGGGTTTCGATGTCTGGTACTTGAAATCAAGTCGTATGGGTCTAAGGTTAGGGTTTTAATTAGTAAATGTGTATTTTGCTTTCAATTTTTTTTTTTGTGTGAATTTACGTTGATTTGGAACTCGATCTTTATGGATTGTGGTTCATATAATCCTTGGTGCATATATATATATATATATATCTTGTGTGGTTTTTGATTGCAACATTATCTTAGGGTTACTTTTCTATCAGAGATTCGGAGCTCGTTCTTTCGAAGAAGAAATCAACCTGAATTGAGGGTTTTTAGTCATCGAATACTATCAAATTCTAGGTGTATGATTCTCCAATTGTGTTCGTGTTTTGTCAAAACTGCATTGCAATGATCACGAACGCCACTCCATCTCTGTCTTGCTCTTCAATTGCTATGAATATTGAACTTCGTTTGAACTGTTCTTAGTGTATATTGGGAGGGATTATGCTGCATGCAGTTTTTGTTCATTTATTTGTACAGAATCCACAGATTGAGGGTACAGAAAACCCCTTACTCATGCATTGGGTTCTCTATGCCCTTTGTTTTCCCCTTCATCTTAATTAAAGATTTAACGAGTAGAGCACCTCGAGTATCCTAGAATTTTGGTTCAATTTGTTTTGGGTGCTTGTTCAATATGCAGTTTCAGCATGGCGATCGAAGCGTTGGTTCGCACGAAAATGTCTGCTATTTTGGTTGCATTGCAAAATTTGGATGACAGCTTAAAAGATGTATCAATCTATTTTGCTTGAATTGGTACGGTTTGGTTTTATGTTTAATGAATACCTGAATGAATTTGGTACCAGTAAACAATGGAAGATTTAAGTTTGGAAGCCAAGTCGATGCATACGTGTTACAGGGGTGGGCACAATACGGATTGACTCGGTTCACCCCAAAGCCGCAAACCGAGTTGAAGTCCCTCATGGGTTTGGTTCGATTCTCAGCATAAATGGTTAGAGAAACCAAACAAATTCACTTCCAATATAGTCCGGTTCCGTTGGGCCAGGGTATTCTATTTGGGCATTGCTAGTTGATGTTTTTGGGCCTTGAACGCCAGTGCAAAACTGTAGAATTAATAAGCCTATAGAGTTCTCAGAAATAAAAACAAACATTTTCAACTCTAAATATTAAACTTTAGGAATTGCTCCTTGAACGCCAGTGCAAAACTGCAAAATTAATAAGCCTATAGAGTTCCCATAAATAAAAACAAGCATATTGAACTCTAAATATTAAACTTTAGGAATTGGACTCGAGCAATCTCTGAGAGTATGGTATGCCAAGCTAAGTTTTGTCTTAGAAAAGGCAGGGTTCATAAGAAGCAATGCTGATTCCTCGTTATTTATTTGAAGTGGTTCAAGTGGCAAACTTGTGGTTCTCATCTATGTTGACGATTTAATCATCACTGGTGACAGTGAGAGTGAAATCAAAATCTTGAAACACTTCTTACACCACACCTTTGCCATCAAGGATCTTGGGAGATTAAAGTACTTTCTTGGCATTGAAATGGCCACCTTTCACAAAGGGTTGTTTCTCAGTCAAAGAAAGTATGTTGTTGACTTTCATAGATTGCAAGCCTGCCATCACACCTATTGATAGCAAAATGAAGATTGATTCTACTGGAGAAACTCTGACCAACATAAGCTACTACCAAAGATTGGTTGGTAAGCTTATCTACCTCACTATCACACATCCTGACATCACCTATGATGTCAGCTTAGTTAGTCAGTTTATGCATGCTCCCACAATGCAACATCTTCACCTTGTTAAATGTATTCTTCATTATTTCAAAAGGTTCATTGGACAGAGGCATTCTTATGTCAAACAATTAGTTCAGAGAAATCAGTGCTTACACCGATGCAGACTGGGCATGTGGTACAATTGACAGAAAATCTACTACTGGATATTACACTTTCGTTGGGGGAAACCTCGTGACATGGAAGAGTAAGAATCAGCATGTTATAGCACGATCTAGTGCTGAAGCGGAGTATCGAGCAATGGCAGCCACTGCATGCAAATTGATTTGGCTTAAAGGCTTGGTTTTAGATTTAGGGTTCTTAAATCAAGCCCCCATGTCTCTCAGGTGTGATAACCAAGCTGCCATGCAGATTGCAGCTAATCCTGTTTTTCATTAAAGAACCAAGCATATTGAGGTGGACTGCCATTTCATCCGAGCTCAAGTTCAAGCACAAGTCATTCAAACTCAATTCACTTGAAGCTATGATCAATTGGCTGACTTATTCACTAAGGCTCTACCCTCTTCTCAGTTACACAGGTTTCTAAGAAAGCTTGGCTCGACTACACTTCACGATCTAGCTTGATGGGGAGTGTTGGAACCAGTCACACTAAACCCTAGTAATAGTAACCCTAGCATGTCATCTCATATCAAGTCTACAACTAATCATGGATGCACAAGTCAACCGCCAGTTTTCTAGCTCCTTGATTCAAGGCACTTAACTTGTTGTTTACTTCTTAGCCTTGGATTTAATGTAAATCACCTTAAATTAAGGAAAAGCTTGTGTCCTAGGTTTAACTAGTCTCTAGGGTTTCATGTAAAGATGGTTTAACCAGTCTCTAGGGTTTCAAGTTCTTGTTGTTCTCATATTACTGCAAATTATAAGGTCAAGCGCTCGAAGAACTACGAGGCTCTATCTACAATGACATCCGAACATCAGAAGGCGCCAAGCGCCAACAGCAGCGCTTTTGCGGTCCGGTTGTGGCTGTCCTTCAATTTCGTGGTCTCTGTGGGCATTATCCTTGCAGACAAACTAGTAAGACCTTTTTTTTTGGTCATTATGCTTTGGCAATTTCGCAGGGACAATAGGCTTTCGTTCGGAAAGAGTTCCCGAATCCTTATGTTTGATAATCGATCTTATTATTAGGTTACATTTCTCTGCTTGCAGGCAATGGGAAGAGTTGGGTTTAAGTTCCCAATCTTTCTCACATTGATCCATTATGTGACATCATGGCTGCTATCTCGCCATTTTCAAGTCTCTCAATTCTTCTGGTTGTTTCTCCTTCAAGAACCACTCCTTTCACTTCTTTCTTCTCCTTAGGCGCCATCATGGCTTTTGCGTCCGGTCTTGCAAACACCAGCCTAAAACATAACAGGTTCTTTTGTGAGCCTTCTTTCACTTTTTACGAAAATGGTAGTGAATTTCACACTCCCGTTTGCTCCTTCTGCCCTCCTCACTTTGTTTATGTCCCTAGTAAAAGAAGGGAGGAGTGCAGGGAGAGAAAAGAGAGTGCGAGAATCAGTTCCCTCACGAAAAATCAGCTTGTTTGCTCACATTTTCTGGCAGTGTTGGCTTCTGCCAGATGGCTAAAATTGCTGTCACTCCAACCATTGTTTTTGCCGAGTGAGTAAAATGATTTAGGATTCAAAGAACCATAATTTTCATTTTCGATTTCCTATTTCAATGGTTGTGTTGAGCAGGTTTTGGTTCTAGCTGTGGTCTCAGCAAGTGTGGCAGTAGCAACTATAACAGATTGAGAGTTCAATTTTTTTGGTGCTTTGATTGCAATTGCATGGATAGTTCCAAGTGCCATAAACAAAATCTTATGCTCTAATCTTCAGCAGCAAGGCAATTGGACTGCGCTCGCGTAAGAATTCTCTCCCAAATTACTTTCTCCTAAAACATGATCAACGAATCAAATCAGTCAAATAATACACCCTATGAAAGTTACAATTTCTGATGCGGAAGTTTAGTCTATTTTCGTCATTTTCTTCCAGTTACATTGGTAGCTACTCAACGTCGTCGTCTTCCTAGCGTCCCCAACCATTTTCGACCGCGATGACGACGACATCCAATAAATTAGAAACGCCTCTCTCTCAACGCACTTCCCCTTCACGATCTAGCAACCACCAAAAACCCTAAATCCCCAAATCAGATAATCCTTCGAATTCCCACTCAATCCCTATCAGACCCTAACTGAATGGTCGAGTCCTAATGTTCAGACGGAATGGTCTCTGCCTATTCCTTCTCCGCTGGAATATCTGGATATGCAGTTGGAGAAAAACTGATTTGCATCTAAACCAGAGTAGGAGGGAGAAGAGGAGGGAGAGGGTTGATGGGCCCGAATCGGTGGTCGGGTAGACAAAAACAGATTGAAGTTTGGATTTATGAATTGAAGATTATAAGAAAAAAAAAAGGCTTGGAGGAGGAGAGGGGAGTAGCAACTCTTCTTTGTTGCTGATGCTTCTAATTTCCAATGAAGAAGAGAGAGTCCTGCTTGATTTTGTTCATGTTATATTTTCATTATCATGCTTGGTTTTGTGGTTAAATTTCTTCTAGGTTCCTTGATTATTGTAGTTTTGTTGCTAAATTTGAAGACCCACTTCTAGTTTTTTGTTCATGGTTTTCTGTAGCTCTGTGAAGAAGCAATGTGGAAAAGATAATGCCTTCACATTTCATTTGTAATTTTCAGCAATTTCAGATTCTGGGTTTTGCTTTAAATCTTGAATATTTGTAGTGGGGGTAGTCTTTACAGAGCCACATTCGTGTGATTTACTGCTTTGAGCTGTGTAGTACGAAATGGTAAAATAATATTTGTTTTTCTTTGAGAAGGAGAATCTAGTTCTTTGAAGCTCTTCAAAGTTCCAAGATTTTGCCTTTTTTGTTGGAATTTTTTTTGTTATTGTGATGAACGTTTGGGGTTCTCGATGCATGTTTGATTCCAGTTGTGGTTTCAAAAAGTCCGAAAATTAGTTGAGTTTATATCCTCCCATCTTAGTTCGACACTGCTCTAAACGTTTCACTAAGTTAGTCTAACTTAGTCTATTCTAAGTCAGTCCAGCTTAGTCTTTGAAGTTAGTCTAGTTCGAGATAGTCCGATGTAACAAACGCACCCTAAGAGGTTTAAGAGCATCTCCAAGATTGGAGATCATATGCATAAAATTTAGCTTTGCTCTAATGCATAGATGCAAACGAGGAGATGTAAATTTTGATTTGCAAGTGTTCGTTCGTTTTTGTGTAGATTTTGCTTTTTATTATCTCCAAACTAATTTGGGCTTGGCAGATATTGGATCAGCTCATTCTGAATATGGGGCAGTCGGTTAGCGATAAACAAAGCCCAATGAAGCCCAACAGATATCTAGCATCTGGGCACAAATGAGATTACTAATTTACAACTTCAAAGTGATGAACCCTAAATTCCCAATTTAGCTGAAACGTACAAAAACTCCTCGATCTCCATTTTTTTTGGTCAAAAGAGACAGAAATCTGGGATTTGGGCTGACACACAGAGATGGCCAAAAGATTATGTTTTGGGTTTTTGTGTTCTGAATTCTTGGATTTGTTTTCCAGGGTTGTCATCGTTCATTTCCAGTGAACAGCCCATGAAATTGTTTTCTCCTTTTGGAAATGTTACAGAATGTAATTTTTATTTCTATTTTCAATTTTAATTTTCTTAATTCTTTTTATTTTTACTTAATTTGTGGAAAATTAGTTACTTGTTTTTCCTTTGTGATTTTTTGATTTGTTTGTTTAGCCAGGTTAATAATGGACCGTCAAACTGATAGACCAAAAGGTTTCGGTTTTGTTACTCACCAGTCAGATGCTGAGGCACAAAAAGCTTTGAAGGCATGAATGGCAGGGAAACAAAACCTAATTCACAAACGCAGATTTTTATGGAAGTTTTAACGAAAAGCCTACGATACTGTTCACTTTAACAAAAAACCACATTTTTACATTAAAAAATCAAACTTGTTACTATTCACTTTACCCTTTATTTTGTCTTTATCGTTAAAACTCAAAGTTTTCAAACCTTTTTCATTAGTTTTCTTTATTTTTATCAGATAAAAGTGTTACATTCACTATTTGAAGTGTTCTTATGCTATTAAATTATGTAAATTTGTTTCATTTCTTAAATTAATATTGAAATTACTCAAACTGAATTGATAGAGATGCTATAAACTGCAGTTCGACGGGCATTTCTAGTCTTTTATCCCCTAAATGTGTGTGTTTGGTCAATCAAAATTCCAAAATTGCCAGTATCCTTTATTTTGTTATGTTTTTTCCGACATCGTTCTCTTCTAAAATCTTAATTTGTTGATAATTTGTCCAGATGGTTGATGGGAGGTTGATTTTTGTTGAAGTTGCCCAGACTGAAAGACACGAAAGCACTACCTATTCTTGAGAAGGAAGTTAACTTAGTCATTGTGTCTTCAATGGAAAGAAGTTCTCAGATTTTTCTTTTTAGAACTCCCTGACTCACCCTCCCCAAAACCAAACCCTAGATTTCTGCAATCTTAGTCGTCGGCCCCTTACTCCGGCTTGGGGTCGGCGACAGCCACTCCCTACCTTCCTTCCAACCTCTCTCCCCCTCGCCTCACCCTTTACCAACCCATTCACCTCCTTTTTCCCTTCAATCCCTCCCCCTTCCCATTTTGTGAATAACTCGTCCTTGGCTGTGTGCCTCTACCCAGATCCGAGTCATCCTCGTTTTAAGGTTCCTCGATTTGGAGCTGGTTTGTGGTTTGGGAAGGTTTTCGTGGTTGTTGGTGGTTGGTTCCACTTCCATCAGCTTGTTTCCTTGACAGTGACGCTCCCTTCGACCGATTTGGTGGCTGCGCATCCTTGCACGTTCAGATTCGGCGGACCTGCAGCCTGGGCGTTCAAATCTAACGGCGCCGCTGTCTTAGGTGTGGTCTTGGTTCGTGACCTGCTCACTGAGATGAGCTGACTGGTTGTCCTTTCTCGGAGCAGTGTTTGATTTTGTTGTCTCGCCCTATGAAGTCGTCGCGTGTTTGCAGTGGTTGGATGTTGTCTTCGCTTTATGTGTTGTGTTCGGGGTCTCGTCTTTGAACGATGATTTTTGTGGTCTCGCTTTATTATGATGATTTTATGTGGCCTCGCATTTATGCGATGACCTATGTGGTCGCAGGTATAAGTCTGTTGCGTCTATCGTGTTTTTGTAACAAATTTGTATTGATGACTTTTGTGGTAGTCGTATAAGGGTTTATTATTGTTTGTTTCACTGTGCAAATTTACTCCAGATCAATTTCTTGGTCACTGAAGCTTATGTACCCATTTGACAACCTCTGTAATTGTTTGTGAAGTTCAATGAAATATCACTCTATCGTTTCTAGTAAAAAAAAAAGACTTAGTCATTGTCTTGTTCAATATGTGTCCATGCCATATGCCTTGTAACTTTCAGTGTTGGCCGTTTGAATCGACGAAAATGGAATGGTTTAGGATTGGACTCAAATCAGGTTACTATGCCTGGTTTTTTTACCGCATCAAATGAATTTTACGACTTTGTTTTCGGAAGTAACTCAAAATTGTGTTTTCGACTTTGTAGACCCAGCATTGGTTTGAATGCCTGAAAGTAGACAGCCGTTATGTTTTATATGGTAGTTAAAGGGACTTAAGAGTTTGAGAAATGATTATTGAGAATCCAACCTCGCTTATGCTAAACGATGTGTTTGTTTCTCTTAAATATAGTCTGCACTGAGAGTACAGGAGTCTTAAAATAAAACTAAAAATGGCATAACTCAAGTTTTCAGTTCAAATAATTTGAATTAAAGTCATGCTTGCAAGCTACATAAAATATATCCATGATTGGTAATCTTGGAACATTTGTATGTACGCACAATTTTTTTCCTTCCTAAATCTTTTTTTATTTTTTTTGGGTAATCACTCCCTAAATCTTTTTACATTATTTTTCAACCTTACCATTGGGTTTCTTACTCATCATTGTTGCAACAGCTCGTTGTGACTTTGTTGTATGCGGTGTTGCCATTATGGCTAGCGCCCCTTTGTGGTTGAATTATAAATGTAATGCACTTTTTATAAAAATAAACGATTGTTGAATATTGAGTGTTCAATTCCTTAACTTTAACCAAAACATCTTAGTGTGTTTTGTTGTAATAAATTCTAGGGAGATACCCCAAAATGGGACAATTTCTTAATCTTGGACATTTCAATATGCACACAAACCATGGACAACAATCGGACAAAAATAGAATTTTTCCTACACCTTGAAATGACCAAATTGACCTCCCATATAAATGGGTTATCTAGAAATTCCAGCTCTCATTTCTCATTTTGTAGAGAGAAACATAGAGGAGAGAGAGAAATCTCTCTCCCCCAATTCTAGTTCAAAGAACCCTAAGCCACCCATCTTCTTCATCCAAGCTCTCTCTCTCTCTTTCCTCTCTCTCTACGTTTCGAATTTCGAATATGCTCAAGAGCTCTGTCTCTAACTCACTCATCTTCTTCGATTTTTACCTTTTCATTCGTAGGTTTTGTGAACTAGTTTGGTTAATTTTGCTTTTTGATTGATGGATTTATGGAGTTGAAGTGATTGGTTTGGTGTTTCTTGGAGGAGACCCAAATCCTTCAATTTTGATTTTGTATTTTTTATTGTATTTTTATTTTTATCATTTCTCTAATTTTTATGTGGCCTTTCATTTCTTTTGTCTTATCCCTCCCTCTGCTTCCTCTCTTGATCCAAATTTACAAGCACTAAAATAGCTTTGGCTTTTGCTGCAATTAAATGAAAAAAACGTATTAAAGGTTAGTTGCCTTTTGGAGAAGAGATAAATTTGAAGGAAAAGAGAGAAATCAGTGGAAAGAAGGAAGATAGAAAGATATGGATGAAATTGTTTTGCGTACTCATTCGTTCTCTTCGTATTAAGCTCGCTCATGCACTGTATGTACACGACATGCACATGACATGCCTATGTTATGCTCACATATCTGGGCTCAACCCAAAAACCCATAGCTTACAGCTTTCTCTTCGAAAACTTTATATGAAGAATCAAAGATTCATTAATTTGAATTTGGTATCAAATTTGATTGGGTTCAAATATTTCAAGGATGAAAAATTGCAATTTGAATGGGCATGAAAGAACCCAACTGAAGCAAAAGAAATTGTTTCACAAACTCGTTCGTTTTTTTCGTATTTCCAAGGCCCGCCTCTGAATCAAAGGAAAAAGTAGTAAACTACGTTAATGCGAAGAGTATCAAAGATGAAAATACGCACCATCTACACATAATACACTATATGCACACCACATGTACATAGTATGTACAGTACATGCAGATGATATGCACAAAACGAGAGAAACTTTAACGACAACATGTTGGTAGAGTGGATACAATTAAAACATAATTGTTATGTATATAAGGTTATAGTGACAGTTTGAAAAGTTTTGTTACGTATATCAACCACCGCTTAATCGTGTGCGTGGAGAACATGATACTCGTTATAGTTATTTCGCGGACACGCATGACCCTTAACGTCCTTTAAATTTTTTCTTAATTATGTTTTTCGCCGAGGCCAACTAGGTTGTGGTCATACTCGCTAAATTCTGGGGCACAATATATGTGCATCATAACTAGTGAACATTCTCGCTTCTCATATTAAGATGTAGCCATGCACACCATATGCACATTACAGAAAAATTTTCACAAATTTCTGCAATTGAACACTTAAACCAGAAATTGTTCCATCCCAATTTTGTAGCACGTCAAAACTTGAAATTTATTCCACAACCCATATGCCCCAACATGAAACACAAACCATAATTTAACTTCTAAGTATTAATTCATCTTACAAACAACCTATTTATTCCACAAATCATTGATGAAGGAACTTGGAACTAAACACCCTACCATATTATGCCTACCGAAGCTTTAGTCGCCAAAATAAATAGAACTTTCCGACCAAAATAGAAAATATGGTACAAAACCCAACTCACTCTTCTCACCTCTCTCTCACATCCCTTTGTTCGAAATCAGAGGTATAAGGTGAACCCAAAGACTAACTCACTCTTCTCGCCTTTCTTTGGACTCCATGGCTTCGAAATCAGAGCTCAGAGATTTGAGGAAGGGAGAGAGAGTAGAGAGAGAAAGTGAGAGAAGAGAGAGGAAGAGAGAGATTAGAAAATGGGAGGAATAACCCATTTATATGTGAGTATTTTAGTAATTTTGATTTTGTGCATGGTGTGCATGGCCAGTTTATCCTATTTCTGTCCCAAGATTAAGAAATTGTCCCATTTGGGGGGTATTTCCCTAAATTCTATATGGATTTTTTTTAATTTTTTTTTGAACAAACGTTATTATCTACATTAAAAGAGTGGAGAAATGAGCTAAGTCTCACAACGAACTAGTAATAATGTAGTTTAAATCTCTCACTTACAAGTAAATATGAATATCACTAAATTGTAGTACTAAGTGACTATATTGATCAATTAAACATAAATTCTTTATATTAGTCGCGCTTATTAATAAAAATTTGAAAAGCCAATAAAAGCACAAACAGCACCAACAATTAAAATACTCTAGAATAAAATAATAAAGCTGTGAGTTGATACATTCTACCCAACACGATCCTCTACGGATTCTTTTGGTGAGGATCCTGAAGATTCGTAAATCGTGTTCGTTCATCGTATATTATGTAGTCAGTTTTTGTCAGGTACTATTTGTATTTAATTTTAAATAAAAATATTTAAAATAATTTATAACCGTACGATGTACAATTCACAGATCTCCGAGATCCTCACAAAGAGGATCCGACGAGGATCGGGATTCACATTCTACACAACATTTGAAAGTATAGTACAGAAACAATAGACATCATTTTGACCTTCGTGAAACCAATCAAAGAAAGAACAAACATAAAATAAAAAGAAAAGAGAAATCAAGTGTCAAAATTCCCAACAATCCATGCGTTTTAACTTTTATACATGCAATCGCATGATTGCTTTGAGACACTGCTAATTTTTGCAAATCCTTCTCCTAAATAAACGGTGTAAATAAATAAAATATAAAACAATCAATATAAATTATTTCCAATCACAACACACAAGTTATTACACGATAAAGATAAAAAAAAAAAAAATCATGCAGACCTAATTAAGCTTGGAAGATAAAGAACAGAAAACCAAGCATGGATCGAAGCATTCAATATTCAAGTTGCAGTTTAAAATTTGGAAAATATTACGGGTAATTCAATTCAATTTTTTTTTCTTTTCAATCAATTCTAAAACTTCTAAACTGAACTTGAAAGGTTAAAACTATTAATTTTTCGTAAGGTGATTTGATTAAGAAAGCATTCATCACGGCCATATACCATTCTTTACGAGTTACGATGACTGGGTGTTGAGTGTTTTAACATATTCGATATCACTAGCCACCACACATTTCTCTGCAGCGTGCATGTCCAGTTCTATTCAATTCATGTGTGAAATGCATGCAAAGAAGCTGAGTTCCTCTCTTTCCCCTTTTTTATTTTATTTTTTTAAGTCGGCTTCTATTTCCCTTCTTTTTTTCCTGGTAAAGACTCTTTTTATAAAGTTGATGAGTTGTTGTCCTCACCAAAGCTGTCTTGAAAAAATGGAATCCCCATCCTTTCCTATGCGGCTAGGGTTGTGACTTTGTGAGTCGGGAGGGTGTCACTTGCGGTGGGGTTTGGATGCTTTAAAAAAGGAAAAAGAGAAGAAATTTTTATTTCTGGTACATCATTTATGTCTTAATAATAAGGGATATCTACATTTTACGTTCTTCATGT
>JADOBS010302702.1:0-14999 GCA_015708375.1 Cydonia oblonga | reverse complement strand
AAATGCGAATCAAGCAGAAACCAAAGCTTCATATAAGAGAGAGAGAGAGGGGGGGGGGGAGAGGAGAGATACTTACTAACAGTGATTTCTCCATCGGGGCTCTGGAGCATCTTGTCCATGCCCTTGGGTCCGAGGGAGGTCCGGAGGATGCGAGCGACGGCCTTGCCGGCAGAAATGTTGGCCTTCTGAGCATCGAGGCCACGCAACCGAGACTTCTGCTCCTGCTCCCTCAGTATTATGAACGGGCGACCGTACTCGTCGAACGCCAACGCCATTGCTGCACCACCACTCTCTTACCAAATCCGATTCACTTGTCCTCAAACCCTCACTGCTTTTCCCTCTTCCGTTTAGGTCGAGGATCTTCGTCTCTGTTTAAAGCATCTGCTTCTAGGGTTTGGGGTTTGAGATTTTTGACTGTTTCAAGTGGGAAGCCCTCTGGATGTCGTGTTACTTATGGGCTTTTCCAAACACTATTTGGGCTTCGGCCCATATTGGTTTTTTGGCCCACTTGTTTCTTTTGTTATATTTGAGCGAATTCACAAAGGTATATTTCTTGATGTCTCTCGCGAACTTGTACAGAGCTGTCAATTTTCCTCCGCACTTTAATTTTAGCTGATTACCATCCTAAAGTTTTATAATTAGCCAGTTTTCCTATTGAACTTTAATTTTAGTCGATTACTCATTTGAACTTTTATAAATAGTCAATTTCCCCTAACGCTAGATGTTAAAATTTTTCATCCATTTTGACACATAACAATTGTATGGGGCAAAAAGAATGAGAAATTTTAAAATATAACAATAGGCGTATGTTGCATATTAATAAAAGTTTAGGAGGTAATCGGTTAAAGTTAAAATTCCGGTGAGGTGGGAAATTAGCTTATTATAAAAGCTTATAGAGGTAATTGACTAAAATTAAAATTCATGAAAGTTATTGGTAGCTCTATACAAGTTTGGGAACAACCCGACAAATACCTCAATTCACAAAAGATATTTCCAACCAAAAATAACGGCAGCAACTAACAAACTGCGCGCCACGGTGCCACCGACGGCTTTCCTAGCTCTACTCCGCAACGCCCTCCACGCCCGCCAATCTCCTCCTCCCAAAAATTCCTATATATACCCACTTCTCCCCCAACCCCACCACCACCCACCGCCACTTTCCATTAGCCTGCAGTGTTCTCAAACCCACCAACGAGAACCAACTGCGCGCATAATTAACCCTTTACCCTTTTAATCATACAAAATGGCACGCCAACAAGTTGTTGTTGCTCTTCTTCTGTTGGCCACCGTGGGTTTGGCTTTCGCTGCTGACGCCCCCAGCCCCGCCGCCGCCACCAAACCCGACCTCTTAACCTTCGCTGGTGTGCCCTCGGCCGGACCAGTCCCTGACAATAATGATGTGGGAACCATTGCCGTTGGTGGCTCCGCTAATGGTGCTTCCGAGGCTCCTTCTCCTGGCGGTGCCATTGGTGGCTCCGGTGCTGGTGCTTCCGATGCTCCTTCTCCTGGTGGTGCAGACAGCGTTACCGCCGGCTCTGTTGGTGGACCTGTCTCTGATTCAGCTTTCGGCTCCATTGCCAGTGGTAATGCCGAGGGTCCTAATCCTAGCGCTGCCACCGCTGGACAGCTCTCCGCGGGAGTAGCTGTTGCCGCTGGCGTGGCCGCCTCCTTCTTGTTCTAAGCTCCGTGCATGCATGCATACTGTATAATTTCCATGCAAACGTTTGTGCTCGATATTATTATGAATAATGGAAACAAACGAGGTTCAGAGTGAGCCTAAATTTGAATAAACGAAGCATCGCTATATTCGTTGGCCGTATATTTAGCGAGCGTAGCGGCTGCTCGTAAATACGTAATCAAACAAAATATTTTCGTGTTACAAATTAAAACGTCAATTCTTTTGTGTTGTAATTCTACTTGTTACCACTAGATTGTAGTATTAAACACTCGTATTTAAGTCTGAAAATTTTGAACAAAACGACTGCGAAGAACTAGACCTTGATATATATAATATACCCGACCAATCTATCTTAACTGCAAGAAGATACATATTACAGTTGCATGAAAGTTCTTCTCCGTCGAAGACGATCTATTGGGACTCGGGGGTGTATAATTCGTTACAGCAATTCAACTAGGAGATAAAGTGCCTTGATGCAGAATGAAGGCACTGCCAAGATCTGGTTTTAAACTGTACTGCCTAGGTAATAATCTAACCAGCTGCTAAAAAATCCGCAAGATTCGTAATGGAAATCCCAGAAATAACAAAACAACGATAGCCATCGAGGCATTGGAGAGACAAACTAACATAACATGCATACCAAAACTCCCTACTCGTATGTACTGTGATCAAATATAAGCAAAAACCATTCGCAGATTCAAATAAACAAAACCAAGCAGTTATAAAACGGCAGAGATTCCAGAGAAATGAAAGACCATCTGTGAGTTAGCAGTTGCAGCCAAGAACCATGATGCAACAGAAAAACCGACACGAATGCCCTCAACTATTGATTACTGACAAACAGAGCTTCAAGATAAAAACTATAGAGCTCAAAAGACTGGAACCAAAAGGAAAACAAAAGCGCCTTTCCGCTTGCTTCGTGAAAATTATTCCATCAACTGTGAATCCACCTAGAGTTTCAGTTACTTCATACACAATAGGCAACTACGAAGCTTAACACGAAAATTACAAGGGCAGAACTCAAACAACAGCGGGCCAGTACATGCACAGTTACTTTATACTAATACAGAAACTGATTATGAAAAAACAGAAAGGAGAGAAAAGTGAAGATACAACAAAAGATTATAAGATGGTAATTCAAACAAAGCACAATCCTTCAATACTGCCAGCAGGAAGACATGTAAAGCAAAGCATTTCCAGTGAACGCCTCCCTTAAGAACGATGCAGCTTCTCATGCACTAAACATGACAATACACCAAATTTCTAAAATACATTGTTGAGAAACCATACAACTTGTCTAAACAACCATTTCAGACAACCTCGCTAAGCGAATCATTGTTGAGAAATAGATGACATGAAATCTATGATGAGAGTTACAAAACTACGTCCAAAAAATGTACATGAGGAGCACAGAATATGTCTCCCTGGAGAGAAAAACAAACCCTAGTCTAAACAACTGTTTCCGTTCCAACTCATTTACAATGCAGCACTGACTTGCAACTCACAACCCCCTAACCCCAAACTACTCACAGTTACATATAATACAGAAAAAGTAAGATTCTTTACAGGAAGTGGCTTCGGCAGAAACTGGCTTGTACAAATCTCACTGACTAATTACAATTTAGCACGGTGGCTTCTTTTTACAACGTATCAATGGCTCAATCCTAACTCCCTACGGTGCATAGATCAGGCAATGACAGTTACAACACACTGAATATGTACAACTAAGCACATTGTACAAGACTTTTACAAGCTCAATGCTAAGCCTAAAATCCTAATACAGTCATAGAAACAAAAAAAGAGGGCATTACATGTGTACCTAATACAAGAAGTCTACGATTACACACAGACAGTCAGGTGTTACATGCACAATGACAAGTCTCCATTAAATATTTCACTAGTTCGAGAACATTCTTTTCTTTTGCACAGTTGGCAACGCATCCATAAAACACATCTTCCGCCATGTGACCAGCACAGGCTGATTCAATAATGAAAAGAAGGAGTTGCCCACTCTACTCCCTGGATATGATGATTAAAAGAAAACCGGCATGTCAATAGACATCAAATAAAATAACTTTCAAGACACCACCTCATAATCTATAACGGCCACTTAAGAATAATAATAAGAGCATGAAAGGGAAAAAGAACATAGCAACCAAAGTTAACGGAATCCAATCCATTGTGTAATTAACTTCCCTATAGGTATGAGACACATTAGACAACAATGACATCAAGTGAGTCCCTCCCCAATTGTTTTTTCTGTTTTCAGGTCAAAGCTATCCGTAACAACATACCAATCATGCCAACATCTTTCTCATGCTATTTACTCAAGATATAATATAGAAAGAGAAGAACTCCCACAATCACATAGAGCACAAGAAGTTTTCAAACTATAATAGCACAAACCCAATAAAGCAATTGTCTTGAAGAAATTAGGTAGCATAGTTATTAAACCAAGAAGATACTACTGCAGGAAATGAGTAGCCAAACCCCACAGCTATATCTTCATCGGTATGCTACTAAAAGTTACTAATTGTTTTTAAGCACACAAATATTAATAGTGACAGCTAAATGTTCTGTGGAAAGCAGTATAATAAAGCAAAGGGGGAACTGATCCTTCCCTCCTATGCACACTGGTAGAACTTACTTCTCCTTCAAGAAACCACGCTTATCGGTAGGCAGTAGGCCCGGTGAAGCCCAGAGGAAGAATGCAGATTCACTGTACGTATCAAAAGCTACATATAGTAATAGTCAGAATTTATATTCTGCAGTCTCTCAAAGACCAGCCATAGAAGGTAACGATCTAACTCCGTCACTCAGATGGCAACCGTCTCCTCTTATAATCAACATCCCTTGATCTAGACCGATGATCATCCTCTGGCACTGCTTTGGACCTGCTACGACTACGAGGTCTTGAAGAAGACTGACCTCTGTCCCAGTCATCCTCATAAACCCCGTCACGATCTCTCTGCCGATGGTCTCGATAACTATCCTTTTCTTCCTTGTAACGATGCTCCCTGTGCTCCCCCCTTTCAGACCTTTCATAGTCTTGTTCTCTACCATCACGATGCCTCCTCTCAGAGTTTCCTGACCAGTCACGCTCAGATCCCCGTTCTCTTTCCCTCGAGGCAGCACTTGACCTTGCTCCTTTCTCATTATTTGTGTCACCATATCCATACTCAGAAGCATTATCATCGCCACCATAACTTGACTCCCTAGTTCTTCGACCATGTTCTTCTCCTCCCCAGGCCCCCATGCTTGGGTCATTCCACATCCCTGCATGATGTCCCTCCATTCCAGAGGAACCCATCATCCCCATCCCATTAGCTGCCATTCCCCTGCCAAAGAAAGCTGGGTTTACATGAGGAGCCACCCCGGCAAGTCCCATTGTATTAACACCAGGAAATTGAGGAAGCATTCCAGGAAAGGCAGGACCTGGAAACCCTCCATAACCGCCTCCTCGACCCATATATGTTGGATCAAATCCAGAACCCATCATACCCTGTGGATTCATCATTCCTACAGGGCCACCAAATCCAGGACCTCCGAGGCCCTGTCCATAGCCTCCTCCATTAGCACCAGTTCCAACACCAGCAGGATTCCCAACCATATTCTTCACACCCATGGCCCCTCCTCTTCCCCTCATTGGTCCTCCACCTCCAGGACCTCTTCCTCCCTGTCCACCTCGTCCCCATCCACCCCTTCCAAAATTCCTCCCTCCTGTGTCTCCTGCTTGAAAATTCACACCTGCCCCCCTCCCAACACCATCATTCATGGGCCTCCTTCCTGGTTGCTGAGCCTGAGCCTGGCCTTGTGATTTGCTCAAATAAGAAGCTCCCATCTGTTTCAAGGTCTGCGGAGAAGCAAAAGCTACAACACAAGCTCTCCCGTTGAAAACATAACCATCCATTCCCTCTTTGCATGCAGTCGCAGCAGCTGGATCATGAAACTCAACCTGACAATACCCCTTGGACTTACCACTGGCCCTCTCGTCAAAAAACTTAATTTCCTTGACCCTTCCATACTGAGATAAAACACTTTCGATCTCAGCATCAGTTGTCCACCAATGTAGTTCTCCCACAAACAGCATAGCTGAACCATTCTCAATTGGTGGCCGGATTTGGTTTTCATTAACCATTGGACGATTAGCATTTATCTTGATACTCATTTGATTAGTTGGTATCTGTGCAGCTCCCAGAGGACCAGCAGTGCCAGGATTCAGTGATGGAATAAACTCACTATTATCTTTTCCGGTAATATCAGAAGAATCAATACCGACATTTGGGGGTATAGTTGTTGACCCCTGAAACCCCATTTGTCTGACTTGAGTATCATGAGTCATCTCCATAACCCTCCCCTTCTGTGATCCAGAAGCCCCACCCACATAACCTGTGGATCCCAGTTCTGGCTCCTTCGCCACTGGTGGCTGATTCTGTTCCGGAAACTGGGCCCCAGCACCAGAATACTTCCCTTGAACTGAAACCCCAGGAATTTTCAGGTCCTGAGAGACACCAGCTTGAGCTCTTGGTTCAGGAACATTAGTCTTCTGTGCTTGGAGTCCTCCATTGCCAACGCCACCAGGTGGCACTGGTGCCTCAGTTCGGTGCATCTGCATGAAACCCTCTCCAACATTAACATCATTATAGAGATCATCGTACTCATCATCTTCTACCATCGGCTCTTCATCTGCAAGCGCAGATATGGCTCCACTTCCCTGATACTGAAGCTTCTGAGACCCACCATATTCCTCATCTTCATAATCTATTTGCTCATCACCCATCGGATCCATCTAAGCCAACTAATATATACTCGACGTGGAGTTGACCAACCTCTATCTCTACCTATATAACACATAACCAACAAAAAGAACCGTCCTTAGACCCGTCTCATACAGCAAATTAGATATACAGATAGATACAGATCTGAACACACACATAAGTAAACCACAGAAAGTAAGAAGAGGACCCGAAAATCCAAATCGGTTTTCTACCCCGGATATACAGCATGAAAACGAGGTAACAACTACGAAACTATGAGGATACAAGGAAGTTGTAACAACATATTTAGCAACTAATGAAATACAAAACGGCCCATCTTCCATCATCAACTAATCAAATTCAAAACAGTATAACTTCGATCATCATCAACGACAAAAAGACAATAACACGATCTAAAGAAAACAACAGCAGCAACAAAATGTCCACCGCCCACCAATTACCCATCTCATAAAATTGCTGGGAAAAAGATAAATCAAAACCCAAATCAGAAATACCATAATCCACTTGACAAATCACAGGATAATTACATTAATTAAATATCAGATTAACCCAAGCACGCGCGGTTCACAGAATCGCAGGAAAGAAATGAAATTTCAAATCTGACAGAAGAAACAGAAAACACAAACACCCACCAAGATTTGACCTTACAACAACACTTAGCTTGACGAGATTTAACAGACAATGCGCAGGAGAAAATGGAAACAAAGAATCATGGGACGAGGAGATTCGAACATGTTGGATTTGCAGAGGATGTTGTTGTTGTCTTACAGATGATATCTCTCTGAGGCTGAGCTACCAGTACCAAAGCGTCCGACAGACTCGCAGCAGCAGCGGCGGCGTCTTCTCATCAATATCAACAAACATCAACTAAGCGATTCTCTTTCTTTCTATCTGTGTTCGGATTTTTAATATTTATTTTCTACGCAATCTCCACACACAGTGATACCAGACACGCCTTCCATTCGATCAAGTCAAAGTTTGAACCTTCTTCTCTTTCGGTGGTCTGTAAATTCCTGTTAATTCTCAACTGTAATTTTTTTTTAGTTTTTTCTTCTTTTTCTTTTTTTTGTTTTTTGTTTTTTTGTTTTTTTATTTATTTTGTTAAATGATAAATTTGTTAGATTAAGAGCCAATGGGATTTAAACCCACGCCGTTTTTTTTTTTCTTTTGTTATATTAAAAAGTTAAGATTTTTTTTTCTTATTTGGCCAACAAATTAGGGGACTTGTTTGGAAGTGCTTTAAAATGACAGAAAGTGTTTTTACATAAAATGTTTTTAGGTTTAAAAAACAATTAAAGTGTTTTCTGCAAAAAATATAAATGTTTTTTCATGATTCACTTTCATTTTTATTTAGGATTGGTCCTTAAATAATTTAACTATAAGCGTTTTCAGCCGTTTTAAAAAGAGCCCTAATATGTTAAAATGCTCATGCTTATTTTATTTCATTTCAAAATGTTTTTTATACAATAATTTTATTTAAAAGCAGTTTCAATAATGCAAGTAGTTTGTAACTCAATTGATTAAGAGCAATTATCCTTGCTCTCGAGGTTCCCTGTTCCAATCCACATTCTCATAGTTTAATGTAGATCATTCTATCGTTTGTACAATAAAAAAATTTTAAAAAAAATACACGTTTAATAACTGTAAACACGAAATTTCCTGCGATGAATGAAACAAGAACACGTGTACAAAATAATATTTATATTGATTTTTGGGGTTACAATCTCTTTTACAATTTACTCCTCTGATTCTGTCTTCGTAAGGTGTAGTGTTATGAATGGGTTGTTGATCCAAAGGGTCATCGAGGCTTGATCTTTAGGATGAACGAGGATGGGAGCTTCTCCAAGGGCCGTCGGGGCTTGATCTTGAATTGATGGAAGTTCTTCAAGAGCCGTCGAGGCTTGATCTTGAAGGTGCAGTTACCTCAAGGATTTGGCTTGTGGTGAAAGAAGAATTGGCACGTGACTAAAGTGCTTGTCGATTCTTCAAAGGTTTTGGCGAGGGACGAAGAGAGTTTTCTCGATCCTTCGGAATTCTTGGGAATTTGGGGAGTTGGACGCTTGAGTGCTTTAGACTTTTAAAACTTCAAGGATTTGGGGAATTCTCTTCCAATTTGGGGGTAGAGAAATGTATGTATGAATTGGTCCTTGATCCTTTGATGGAGAAGCCTATTTATACGTTTCGAGAATGCATCACCACCATTCTTTTTCTTGGTAAAGTAAGTGGATTGAGTAGGTAAAGTGAGTGGAACTTGTAGGTGAAATGAGTGTATGATGTAGGTGAAATGAATAAAAGTTGTAATTTTAATACATTGGTCAATATTTATTTCACGAAAATTTCGATGTCTACAATAACAACGCTTCTATTAAAAAGCACTTCAAGTGTTTTCTTGCCCAACGTTGTTTTTTCTCTTTTACTTCTCTCGACTGCTTATTTTTTTGGGTAAGTTTTGAAGAGTGGAGAGAGTGACATGCGGATAACTTGGAGCGAATGCAATTGACATTTTTATCAACTCCCATCATGTCGTCTTATCTCCAATCGTCCTTCCTTGTTTATGAAGCAGGTCGATAAGAAGAAAGGACAACATGAAGTCACATCCCATATGGTATTCCAGAAGTTACATGCACCTTCTGCAATATCTTGTCTTTAAAAAGTTACACCAGTAATTCGATTCTCCGAGAAAAATATTTACGTACAATTGAAATCTCAAAATTACGATATCTTAACTGAATTATGCGAAACTATGTCGGCAAGTTTAAATTTTTTATGGTGCGTGTTCGACTTGAGATACAACCGCATCAGTGTTTTCTGTAACAAATGTCTTGAAATAGAAATATACTTGGAACTCAAATTAGATATTATTGTGCTACAACAATCCAATCCAATCCAATCCAATCCGAAAGAATCGACCTACCTACCGGAAATGTACTAGAGTGTAACAAGCTTAAGCAAACTCTATCTATCTAAGCTGAACATCAAAACTGCATATTTCAGGCAAGTTCATGTCTACCCAGATCACGATTCTCGTCTGATCCTTCAGGGGCCACTTGGACTAAAAAACACTGCATACTATTTTCATATCTGCTTTTAGGAGACCTATTGCCTCCTAACGAAATTTCTCTTACAAAATTAACAACTGAGAAACTATATTTTACACTGCCCCTAGCAGCACATGCGTACAGATCTGACCAGGCAGTTCAGGAAGTAAAATTACTGAGCGTGTAGGAGGTGGAATTGACGGGGGATACCATTTTTATCAGGATTTGCCAGCAAGTGATCCAGCCAAAATCGGTATTTGCATCAATACATCCCCTTGAAAACAGGATTTGTTCTGCATATGCTTGCGCCGTATTCCTCATACTCTTCTTTTGTATGGCAAGCCTGTACCAATAGAAATTTCTCAGTATACAATAAGGATTTAGCAACACGAGAATGATAGTTCGGCAGTTTTAAATATAAACATGAAAGAATGTGAAAGCTCAGTATCAAATGCTGAGGTTGTTATGAAAATCAAATTCGATTCTTTGTGTGATTTTGGAGAGGAGGAGGTCTCATCCTCCATGATCAGTTAAGTTCCCCTAGATGCCATTCAAAGGTTGAATAACTTGACTCAAGGTATCATAGAAAATGTATTAGAAGGGACAGATGGGAAAACCCTGTAACTGGAAAAGCTATGATAGGTAGGAACAACAAAATTGTTTCTTGTTACAATCCCCATCGCCAAAACATTGATTAAGCCTCAAGCCCCATCACAAGTATTTGACGGTTTCAATATGTGGGGAAACAGTCACATAGAAATAATGTGATTAGCTGCGTACATTAACAAAAACGTTTTAAAATCTGAGGGGATGGTAATGGGTGCACATAATTAGATAAGAAAATCCAAGGGAAACTCAAAGGAGATACAAAAGTTACTACAAATAGGTCCAACATATAGATCAAAGTGTAATATGAGATGGAAGGAAATTCATAATCGTCATGCCCACAGATTAGAAGAAGAAATTCATACCGCAAAGAATTCAGGTGTGGATGCAAGTACAGAGCCTCCAAACCAAACTGCAAATCTCTGGATGGGATGGCTAACTACATTCACTTCCACTGGCTGTGACTGAATGCCCATAAGAAAATAAAAATCAAACTCATGTATTGTAAATACACTGCACATGTAAACAAGTTTATAGACAAATACACGTTGCACAAACATTTAATATTAAAATGCTTACTTTTACTTCACCGCCAACTCGAGCTTCAGATGCAAGAAGTCGGGCATCCACAATCTTCTTTATATCCCGTTGCAACCTCCTGTGGAAGTCCTTGAACATGGTTGAACCTCCAGACAACACTATATTCTGAGAATAACAGTAACAATAATATGACTAAATCAATAAATTGCATCAAGAAATCTTAAATGCAAGAACGAAGATAACTAATTACATGAGGTCATAGTACTATAACCGTTGGCTATTTTACATATGAATAAAAATATTTGTATGGGACTAGGTCTGGACCTTAGAGCTAAAACAATTCAAACACCGGACTATGAATATAGGAGGAAATTAGTGCTAAAGTTTAAAAACAACTACGAACCAATGTATGTACGGTTAAATGAAGTTGTAGAAAACAGTACTCAGATATTAAGGCAAAAATAAAGAGACTATTTTCAACCTGTGTCCAAAGATCATTCAGTAATAGAACCTGAACACCGTTACAATGTCCAACAACCAAATTGTAGCTATACAGCATATTAATTCTTATTTCTTCAATTAAAACACATCCCATTTATGAACTTCTTCCGAAGCCTACTTCACCTTATACAAAGACCTCCTGGTGTCAATTGGAGCAGACTGAATACACTTGTCAATTACAACTGGTAAGGGAGTGGTGAAATCTGTGCTATAAATCTCAGGATTGAAGAAAACCTGTTAAAAAAATTGAGACAGATTAGCAGAGATAACAAGCAGTGACTGTAGAAATTGGGGACAATTTTCCTTGTAGGCAAAGAAAAGAGGAAGTTTCAGGGAGGGAAATAAACCTCTGGACCCAGAAATCGTTCATAGCCAATGTCACAAGAGTAGGGCGCCCCTGTCTTTGGCTTAATGCCTCTCCATTGCTTAATATACTTGGAAGGTTCTTTGTCGTGCTTATTAAACTCCTGCAATCATTAGAGAAACAAGAGTTTGTCATCTATGCCAAGAAGACGAGAAAGAACAACCTTCAGGTGGAAATCAATACAGATTCTACCCCAGCAAACGCTGAGATCTAGCATGATGAACATTCCCGAGGGCTTGCAAGGATCTGCCTCAATAGAAAGCCTGAGCCCTTCCAAAAAAGAAGGAAGACAAGTCATAAAAGAAGATCTACAAGCCACCCTGATGGTTATCTTGAGAAACCTAGAGGAAGGATCTTTAAACATGGAAAGAGACTCTTGGAAAGATGGAGGAGAAATAGATGAAGATCATTCCATAAATCCGCAAAAGAGGACGGATCTGGAGCATTTTGCCCCAGGAAATGATAATGTTGGGGGGATAGCAGAAGAAACCAGCTCTATGAACACGAGTTGTTGTGAACTTGCAATATACTTAGTCGCTCATAACAATTTACAACAGGTACAAGAAAAATTGCACCAATTTATTTGTACCAAGGTCTTCAAAACTTATTATGGTCATGGAAGTAAAGTTCACCTTGACAATATCAGAACTAGTATAGCAATACATTTCCTTCACTCTGCGAGCTACGTCAAAGGAGTCTTCTTGTGGCACATTCTCGCCTCTTTCCTGAATATATTGCAAGAAGCATTAGCTCACAAACACTTTATCTGTAAACCTAAGTACTCTTAATTAGCCATATTGTGTAAATGCATTACGGATGAAATTTTTCAAAGTTCATACGCAATACTGTCTGGTTCCAAACGCTAACCCTAGCTAATCATTTTTCATGATGACAACAAAGGTAATAAGCATAAAAATGGAATGGAATACAGCATACCCGCATAAGCTGCTGGACGAATAGAGTGACATCTTTCCCGGCAATAGGAACCGACTTGATGCTGCTCCCAATAACATAACCTTCTGCAACAGGTACAATGTGAGTTGCCCCATCTCCAACATCCACTACAACCCCTGTCATCTCACACTAAGAAAATTGTAGGTCAATCAAAGAGGAAACGATCGAGATAACACACATTACCAAGCACTTCAGGTAACACATATCTCATAACACGAAATAATACAATAAACATCTTGAACTTTCAATACCAACCTTAGAGGTAGTGTAACCAGCTGCAAGAGCAAGTACTGAATTCACCGCAATGTAAAGGCCAGGAACATTGAAAGTTTCGAACATGATTTCGCCCGTATACTCCCGGCTCTCAGGGGCAGTAAGCGGACTCTCAGTTAAAAGAAAATAATGGTCTTCAGGATCACAACGCAAGTAGTTAAATATACATTGCTGCCAGAACCGCTCCATTGAATCCCAATTCTCGACCTGGCCCTGTCGAATGGGATAGCTCAGATTGTAAGTCGTACTAGATCGAGATCTTTCCAGCGCCTCATCCCCTATAAAGAAATCAAGATCAGCCATCACGCCAGCATTGTGCTGCGCTATCCAGCCGGCCTTGGAGGAGGTCCTGGACGGGTTCAAAAACGATTCGTTCAAGGCAACTACAGTCGGAACAATGTAACACGGCTCGACATTTCCAGCGAAACCCATCTTAGTATACCTACAAAATATGGATGCAAATGCACATATTAGAGCAAAATCCTCCAGGGAATTTTAACAAACAGGTGGGGGGCAATACGTGCAACCCGAAATTCAATCGAACAAAAAAAGAAGAGAAAAGTCAATTGGGGCATTCCATCGAACAGTTTGCGAGCTTAATTACGTACCCACTTCCATTGTCGATGACTACAGCTGGGCGAGAGGCCGGGTCCATGAGAGAGCTTGAAACTGGTATTGGCTTTGATTATTACGGGGGTGGATCTGCAGCTGAGATCCAATAGAGGGTGCGAGGCAATTGATCATAGCTTTGAAGAGCGCGGGAAAGAAAAGCACGAAGTGGAAGCTGGTGGTGGTGCTGATGATGGCGACGCAGACTTGGATCGGAAGCGAAAGCGGCGGCTCAACGAACAGCTCGGTAGCTCGCGGCAGTTGGTGATTGCGATTGGTGCCCCACCCATTTCAGTGACGGACGCAGAAGCTGAAGATTTCAATGGCGGCAGCTCTCGTTGACTGCATCGTCATCGTTGCAGCTTCGGCAAATTTTCTCCGATTCGAGGATTTTATTGGCAATCAAACAACGTCGACCCCCCACTCGCTTTCTCTTTTTGGCTGGTTATGTTTTGCTGTTTGGTTCTGAAATAGAACGTTGGTTTGGGGCCGTTGGATTTGTTCGCTGATGGGATGGAGCGACGGGTCAGATTTTGCCTCCGGTCGGAAGTTCGGAACCCAGTCGTGGGGCCCGTGGAATTGTCGTAGTGTAGCGAAATGGTACTGTCGGTGGATTCCTGTATACTTAGTTGTATTGTACTTTGTGCATTTTGTGAAAAGAAAAAAACTTTAAGAGTTTTAACTAAACATTTTTGGTATTGTTCACTTTTAACGTGTCACATCTCGACATGGGGTCTACCACCGTAGCACGATATTGTCCGCTTTGGTCCCCGACCACGCCCTCACGGTTTTGTTTCTGGGAACTCACACGAGAACTTCTCAGTGGGTCACCCATCATGGAAGTGCTCTCGCGCGCTACTCGCTTAACTTCGGAGTTCCGATGGAACCTGAAGCCAGTGAGCTCTCAAAAGGCCTCGTGCTAGGTAGAGATGGGAATATACATATAAGGATCACTCCCCTGGGCGATGTGGGATGTTACAATCCACCCCCCTTAGGGGCCTGACGTCCTCATCGGCACACCACGGCCAGGGTTAGGCTCTGATACCAAAAGCCTTTGGGCCTGTCTAAACCAGGGCCTTTGGCCCGTAACCCTTAAACCCCTATAGTTTAAAACCCAACCCCTTTTACCTATTTATCTAAACCCATTTAACCCTAAACCCAAGCCCAAGATCCGAACCCATTACACAAACCCTGGTTGACCTGTTTGACCTTGACTAGCTGACCTTTAACTCTGCCATGTCAGCATTGACTTTTACTCGGTCAAAGTCAACGTTGACTTTGACCGTTGACTTTCGGACTTTTCGTTCAGGACTTCTCCTAGGCTAATGTCGACGTCCTGGACCCGTTTTTGAAGTCCGTTTTCCCAAATTAAATCGTTTGAGTAGAGTTTGACAATGTACTCCTCTATGTGAATAGGTGAAATTAATAGCGACGATTCTATTATTCCTAGTTGATATAGCTTTGCTCTAACGGTGTACGGTGAGTGGACCCTTTATAAAATACATGTTTTGATAGTAGAAGTGCACGCATAAAAAGCATGATTTAAAGATTATGATTTATGAAATGCTTTGAGATAATATGCTTACTGAGGCTAGATTGAATTATTACTATTTTTCCTATAACCCGTGTTCTTATAGAATATCTGATGGATGACGATA
>JADOBS010302701.1:0-14997 GCA_015708375.1 Cydonia oblonga | reverse complement strand
TATTCTAACTTTGGCATCAGAGGTTCTTCGGCCAAAGCCCCCCCCCCCCCCATTCATCATGGGTGCGTGAGGCTCTTGGCCTTGACCTAAGGTGTTAATTGTTTTGTAGGTGCATTTTTGTTCAAGAAGAAGAAGGCAGGAATTTACATCCACATTTGATTTTATATATTATTTGCAAATGGGAAAAGATGAGTATTTTTTTTTCTTTTTTCCCCCACATAAAAAATTTAAGTATTCACACGCGCGTGCGCGCACATCAAAAAGTTAATAAGCCCTCATCAAAGTTATCATCAAATCAAACCGCCCCCCTCCCCGGGGGGAGGCGGGGGCTTTACGTATTCTGTTCAGGGGATAAAAGCCAAAGAAAAAGATTCAGGGACTTTATGATCGTTGAAAAATGAAGGAGACAACCTGCCAAATTCATATCAGAAATTAACAACATCAACAAAAACGAAAATGCAATGGCTTAAGTTAAAGAGCTAGGGTGGCAGCGAGAGTTTCCCACAAACTCGTGTTCAATATCTCCGATTCTAATCCGACCGACTAGATCCGGTCGCATGAACAAAGAACTATTAATGAAGAATTGAATGTAGTTTTAGTGTGTCAGCATCAACATTATTATTGGATTAGTTCAACCAAAAAAACCTTCCACATTAATGAGACTTGGAATTTATGGTTACAATCTATAAAAGAGGGAGGGCGGGAGCTGAAAGGTCAAAACACAACATTAAATCTGAATGAATGAAGAAATGGACCACAACAGACAACACAACCCAAAGCCCTCTTCTTTCATGTCAATATGTGGTGGTGTTTAAACACATTTTTTGTTCGATAAAATGCACGTGTGGGTGCGCGCGCCAACGAAATGGACAAGTCAAAGGTTAAGTACTAAGTTACAGCGACGAAAACTTGTGTTGCTTGGAAATTGCAAACAACATGGGAGTTTACTTTTCGAGATTACGTTCTAAATTCATATCTCATCAATAATATCTGTTAAACAGTTTAAACAAAAACTTCTTTACAGTTCTTCAATAATAAACCTCATATCTTTAGTCAAATAATAATAAAAAACTAGTTTGATAGTGACACTCCAAAATGAAAAAAGATAGGGTCTGTGATTCGTTCCTGCCCTAGAAATAGTAGATTGTCGTGGCTTCCCCATTAGCTGGTTCATTTTTTAAAGGATTTTTATTTTTATTTTTATTTTTTTTATCACACATGATCTATGAGTTGATCAAACTCATCATTTTGGTCCCTCACTTTCAAAATCAATCAATGTTATCCTTGACATTCACTACAACACATTAATTTGGTCCTTTCGACTATTCTATAGTTTGTATGTGGAACCAACGAATCCAATGAAATAATGACACGTGAATTACACAAAATAAGGATTTTTATCGCTAATAGTCCATGACATTGATCAAACTCCTCATTTTGGTTCATGAGTTTCAAAAATCGATAAATTTGATCCCTAACTTTCAATACCGCATGTTAATTTAATCCTTCAGTTAAAGTATCGTCTATATTTTTTGTCCCACTAATCCAATCATATGGTGCCATGTAGATTAGTTAAAAGAAGCTTTTTTATTTTTTTTATTTTTTAAGATTTAAAACTTGAAGTGAAATAAAAAACTAAAAACCAAAACTAAAAGAAAAAAAAATCGTTGTCCTCTTCATCAGGGTATGCTCAAAAAGAAAGGGAAGGCACCATGACACTACTAAAGTACTTGGCATTCTGAACTCACTCATAATTCTCTCTAGTTGGTTATAATCTTATCAAATTTGAATTTTATTTGGATTCGATTTGATCGAAAAAATCGTTGTCCTCTTCATTAGGGTATGCTCAAAAAGAAAGGGAAGGCACCATGACACTACTAAAGTACTTGGCCTTCTGAACTCACTCCTAATTCTCTCTAGTTGGTTATAATCTTATCAAATTTGAATTTTATTTGGATTCGATTTGATCGAATTTAGATTGAATTTTTTTTTTCCATTGGGGTTGTGGGAAGCGAGAAAATGTCAACGCGGAATACTCATTTGTTGGTTCGCTCTTAAAAAAAAAGTTTCTTATAGTTAATCCACGCGGAGTCATATGATTGGATTAGTGGGACCACATCAGCACACAAACGAAAAATATTGATGAAAATTTAACGGAATGACTAAATTGATGTGCGGTAGGGAAAGTCAGGAACCACATTTATCGATTTTTGAAACTCAGGGACCAAATTGAGGAGTTGGATCAATGTCAGGGACCATTTGCGATAAAAACCCTTATTTTGTGTAATCCACGTGTCATCATTCCTTTGATTCGTGGGTTCTACATACAAATTAACTAACAAAATAGTTGACGGAATCTTAACAAAATGACCAAATTAATGTGGGGTAGTGAATGTCAGGGACAACATAGATTGATTTTGAAAGTGAGGGACCAAAATAATGAGTTTGATCAATCTCAAGGACCATTTACAATAAAAATCCTTTAAAAAAAATCTCATTATGTTTAGTCAAAAGGAAATTTAGCAACCTTTATTACTTTTTTGTTTTTTAAATGCAGCAAACCTCGTTCATTTTACTTGAGCTCAAAATCTCTTCTAAATTAAATGAATACAAAGTAAATTAGATTAAACGGTCATTATCACGAAAAATTCTACTCAGCATTAATTTTTATCATCTTTTTACGTCTCACATTACCCTGTCCAATGCAAAACTATCCAGTTCTTCGTTTTAATTTTCAATACGGTTCGAGTTAGCCCCATCTTGTGTAAAACCGAGTCTATATTTCTTATATGCAGGTAACCGGACCCAGATCTTTTACGGATTAGAATACCATGATCTGTATTTAGTAGTGTTAGTATCACTATCATTCAATGTTTAGATTCCTACTTTGCTATCAAATATCATGATCACTGATCCATTATATTGCTAATTTCTCTAGTCTCATTTTTATATTGTTGTTTTTTTTATACTTACATATGATGGCCGGATCTCTTTCAAATTTCATCCAACGGCCCACCTATTTTGATCCTTTAAATTCTGTAATAATTTTTTGCCGTTGGATGAAATTTGAAAGGTCTGGATCACTTCATCCGGTGGCCTTCGTGGAAAAGATCCGGAGAAGTTCTCTTTCCACATATGATTGAAAACGAATATGTTCGACTATAGCAACAAGACCGTATCGGACAAATCCAATGAACTGGTTCCATTTATAAAAATACATAAAGTCGGACCGACTGGGACTTGATTACGAAAAATGAACCTAGCTCGACCCGCGCCCAGCCTACACATGACCACCAAAAATTGGGCCATATCACATACTCTACAACCTAAAAGCCCATATCTTCAAATGTACTAAAATTCCAATGGACCCTTTTTAGTGGGCTCAAGCTATAAGAAATGGGCTGACAAGTACTAACGAGCTGGGATTTCATCTGCACCTTCTCTATCTCTGAGACTGTCTAAAACCCTACTGACAAACACAAAACCCTAATCCCCAAAATCATCGACCAGGAAGCAGGCGGTTAGGGTTTTAGGTACAGAATGGGGGCGAAGAGGAAGCAAAAGCAGAAAATCATTCTACCTCCTGATCTCCCACCGGAGGTCTCAGAGGACGAAATTGAAATCTCCGACGAGGACAAGGACTTCGTCGACAAGAACAAAGAATACGCTGGCTTCCTCTCCACCTTGGACACCCAATCCATTACCAAGTTCGTTCCTTTTATCTTATTAACTGGTTAATTTCCTTTGATTACTTTTCTTTATATATATACATTTATGATGGTATATTATATGAAATTTCATTGACTGGGTCTATATTTTGAAAATTTTAGCTTCATTTTTGTTCGTAGCAACAGAGGTGTTCTTTTCGTTGTTAATTTGGTTATGTGAATGATAATGTTGGTTCTGTTACTAAGTTTTGAATTGGTAAATAACCAGTTGGATTGGGTTTCTTCTATTGGTTCTGCGAAGTGGAGCTTTACAATTGTAGCATTTTCGATTCAAAAATGGGTTTGAACTTACAACTGGAATGATTGAGAAAAGGACTTTGTTTTTTAGTTGCAACTTGCAAGTTATGTCAATCTTTTCATACTTGGCAGTGAAGGCGTTTTGTGGTTGCATTCTGTTGATTCTTCTATCTTGATTTCTAATTTTGTGTTCGTTATAACATCTGATCGACGTTTTTGTTTGTACAAAGGCATGTTACCCGGGTTGCCGATGTGAAGGAGGATGCTTTGGAAGCTTTTTATGAAAAGCGCTTAAAAAGGAAATCCTTGCAGAAAGAAAAAGAGGAGGATACTGAGCTTCAAGTTGATCGTGTAGATGCCCTTCCTGTTAAAACCTTAGATGGACAACTCTACTATCGAACAGGTTCGTTATTAGTATTTTCTTTTTTCTAGTTCGGAAAAATGTGAAGTGGGCCGGTTGTCTTTGAATGGTGTTTGGATGTACACTGAGTGTGATTTGTTTAAACTCGTGGTGCAGCAGCAAAGACACCAAAATTATCCGAGAATGATCCCGCTGAAGAGGAAACCAGTGGCGCCGCAGATAAAGGCATAGTTAAGTTGACAAAGGCTGAAAGGAGGGCAAAGCTCAAGAAAAGTAAGAAAGAGGCGAAAAAACAAGGGAAGGATGCTGAACCTCAAGTCGAACAAACTCTGCAAGAAGCAGTGCTGGTATCATCTGATTGGACTAGCTATTCTTCTATTATGTTCCTGATGTTTTTAAGGATATACATATAGCATCTACTGTCTTGATAATATGTTGTTCAATGAATAACCTGAAATAGTAGAACTTAAATTTCAAAAGAAAAGGGGAAATAATCCAATACATCTCAAGAAATGGTGATGCTCTGTAAGTTTATGTTACAATATGTGACATTAATCAAGATAATCACGTGTGACAAAGTAATGATGTACATCTACCGGGGTTGTCCATTTACCAATTTCTATATAGATTTCTACATGCTCATCAAATATGTATTCAAATTTCAAGTTTCATTCAATGAATAAATAATAAGGCATGAAAGAAAGAAGTTACAAGTTGTGTATTGTCAGCCTTGAAGGACTAGAGTTGGTAACAGTGAATGAAGTTATTTGTTTATTAATTATAAATGCTTATTTTGAATATAAGGTCCATCTGATAATGTGGTATGAAGGATATAACTTAATTCTCTTCAGCTTCTTTTATGTGTTTCACGTAAAGTAACCTTTCTTCTTCGTTCAGGATGAGGTTAAACAAGATCTTACAGCTGAAGAAGCATTTGAAAGTAAGAAGAATAAACTTGCAGAGCTGGGAATGGCGCTGCTTTCTGATCCAGAGTCTAATATAAAATCTTTGAAGGAGGTGTTACAAATGTGTAAAGATAATAATCATGCAATAGTCAAACTTGGACTCCTATCTTTGTTGGCTGTGTTTAAAGACATTATTCCTGGGTAGGACCACTGTTCTGTTCAGTGATGTACATTTGATCTTGTATGAGTTGTTGAAATGTTGCTTTGCATAAAAGTTGTTGCCGATCAATTTCTAACACTCCCTTGTCCTTGGGGGAAAAAATGCCTTCAGAGAAAAGCAACTGTTATTTTATTGATTTCTCTTGAGAAATTTATATAGGGTTGATTTTTTTGTTTACTATGTTGGTTTTTATTGTTTTCTTTTCTTTTCATATTTTTCTTCACCGGAAGAATATTGTTTTATTGAATATACATAAATATGTACTAATATTTAAAATTAAAAATACATACTTGTACTATATGTCTGGGTGTTATTTTTGGACACTCCATGTCTGTGTTGAAGCATGAACCTCGGGTTGCAAACTATGTGCTTGTTTTACTCATGATCAACATCTTTTCTATCTGCATTCCAATTTTGAATTTGAACTTTATTTTTTTCTTTTCTTCCATGTATTGCAGATACCGGATTAGGCTTCCTTCTGAGAAGGAGTTGGAAATGAAGGTTTCAAAGGATGTTAAGAAAATGCGGCTTTATGAATCAACACTTCTATCTGTGTACAAGGTTGGCAATATTTTCTATGGAGTCTTGATGGCAAATTAGCATTTGAGTGTTGTTATGATTTCTGTTTGTTAATTCTGTTTTTCTAGTGGATATGCTACGCCTTTGTTTAAGCTAGTGAAACCTGATTGTATGCTTAAGTGTACTGGTTCAATATTCTGTAGTGTATGGTAGCAAGTAAACAAGTTATACTTATGAATCATGTTATTTTTCTTCTCCTTTAATGCACATTCTCAGGCGTACCTGCAGAAGTTGGCAGCATTAGAAAAACAGCCCTCTTTTCAACATGTTGCATTTCGCTGTATCTGTACGTTGCTTGAGGCAGCACCCCACTTCAACTTCCGGGAGAGCTTGTTAGGTGTTGTAATCAGAAACATAGGCTCCCCAGATGATGTTGTAAGGTTTTGCTCTATCTTTACTCTTTAATCCCTAATTTGTCCTTTGTGTAATTAAACTTACAAGGTGCCTTTGATGGTTGACACAAGAATTTGGAAAATGAGTGTCTTAAAGTTGGAATCCACTTATGAGCTCTAGAATTGAGCATCAGAAGCATTTATTATACTTTAGGATTAAGAAAAGTTTTTGAGTGGAAAAGAGTTCTTTGCTTTAGATTTTCAATTTTACTTTTATTTGAAAAAACCATAAAGGTTTGTAAGCTTGTGGTTAAGGACTTGTGAAAAAACCATGGGTGTTGAAACACCTTCATTCACTTAGTAATAAGAGTTTAAAATTATAAAGGGTATTAATCAGTTTTGTCAATATATATATAAAGATATGATTCTTATTTCATAATTATATTAATGACCATGGTATGGTTCTCATGTAAAGATACATTTGAATGCAAAAATATACATATGTAGACATAGAAAAGATTCAGATGTATGGATGTGTTGTAGTTTTCATAATGAAGTAGAGAAGACCTCGTTGCTGATTCCAGTCTACACATGTTGCTCATGTCTGGGTCGATGCATGTCGCTTATTTACTCACATGACAAGTGTGTCAACAATCATACCCAAATTTCTTTTTCACTCTTTCATCCATCTAATCGTTGAACTACTTGATAACAGGAAACTATGTTGTTCAACCGTAAAGTCACTTTTTACAAATGAGGGAAAACATAATGGCGAAGCTACTGTGGAGGCTGTTCGATTAATTGCAAATCATGTGAAAGCTCAGAATTGCCAAATGCACCCTGATTCATTGGAGGCATGCGATAACTTTTCTAATTGTTAATTATGTTTCTGTTTATGCCAATTTTTTTGGCTGATTGACTCCTGATTGACTCAATTCTGGATTGTTTTGCCTTTCCTAAAGAGAAATATGATCAATACTGTAGTTTCATAACAATAACCGTGAACTTTGCCGTAAAGATGTTTATGAATTTGTGATTGTACGGACTTAAGATATGGGTGTTAGTTCCATTGTTATGGCTGTCATCTACTCTTGGACTCTATGTTCAGACAACTAGATGGCAGATTTATTTTTTTTTGTTTAAACGGAGCTTTACTTTTTTTACGTTAGCAAATGTAGAGGGCCTTTCATGGGTTCCATGCTTATTGTTTTGAATACTTGTGCAGGTTTTCTTGTCTCTGTCATTTGATGAGGATCTTGGGAGGTCTGCAAGAGATGAGAAATTTAAACCCCAAAGCAAGAAAAGTAAGAAAAAGAAGCATTATGAGGAGGCTCGTCAACAGAAGGAAAATGAAAAGAAACGGAGTAGGCAAGAATTATTGGCAAAGACAAGAGAGGAGGTGTTTTATTTGTTCCATTGACTTCTTGATTTTGTGCTTGTTTCAGTGTTTTTGCTCCTCAACATGTTGACGCTTGTAATGTATATACATAGGTTGTTGCCGATTACAAGGCTGTTGCTTTTGCCCCAGATGTTATGGAGCGGAGAGGAATGCAGACAGAGACACTTTCTGCTGTATTTGAAATATATTTTCGTATATTGAAACATACAATGCAATCAGCTGCCAGGTTTGTTACGCATCGTGATTTTCTAATAACTTTCAATATGAAATATCCTACGAGATTAATTTAGCTTAAAAAAACAAACTAGAGCAAGAAATAGCAGATTGCTCATAATGTATGGAACCTATGTACTCGTATACATATCTTAGCATAACCGACAGCATTTCCTTGACAAGAAATAAGTTGCATTCAACGCAAAAGTCCCAGCTAATGAAGATGATTTTGAAATGTATATACCTTAAGTGCTTAGCCAAGCCCATAAAGGAGCTTGGTATCTGATTCTGTCCTTCATAAGATCCATCTCCTCTGCTTGTCATTAATAATGCTGTTATTTTGAAGCTATTTATTGTTAAAGTAATCTAGTTATTGTTGATCGTATTCGTGTATCATAATTTTTCTACCTTTTGGTAAACATGAATGTTCTTCTATTTGTGGATGGCATGAATGAGCTTCTTTATGAATACGCTGAATGCATGTGCTTTACTTTGACGAACTAGATATTCACAAGCAGTAATGGTTGCTTTGAGAGTGATATTTGAAATTTGAGATGTATTCGGGTTTTGAGTCTGTCATAAATATGAAAGTGGCAAGCATTTATAATTTGCTTTTGGGTAGTTGATGACATTTTTACTTCCTCCATATTTAGGATTTCAAATGAATTGATCAATTTCCTGTTTTTATCCACTCAGATCTGAAGCAAATGCTGGTTCATCTACGAGTACACCCGAGCCCCATCCTTTACTTGCTCCATGTCTGAAAGGACTAGGAAAGTTCTCGCATCTAATTGACTTGGATTTCATGGGGGATCTTATAAACTATCTGAAAAAGCTAGCTTCTGCTGGTAGTGATTCTGAGAATACATCAAAATGCTTGACTGTATCTGAACGCCTCCGCTGCTGCATTGTTGCATTTAAAGTGATGAGGAGCAATCTTGATGCCTTAAATGTTGATCTTCAGGACTTCTTTGTCCAGCTTTACAATATTATACTTGAATATAGGCCTGGAAGGTATGTACCAAACTTAAAATCCCAAAATTTGCTAGGGTAAAACATTTCTCTACCACATTTTAGATGAAGTAGATAAACATCCCCAGATTCCTAGACCCATATATGCTGGAGTTCTGAAACTTAGTTTGCATCTTTCTACAGAAATATTTGTTGTGATAAGCTTGTTTCCCGTGATGGTTTATTGATTTTTCACCTTAGAGACTAGTATAAGTGCATGCTGTCTAGGTCAAATTTACACACACACACTCTCTCTCTCTTTCGGGCACACACACATCTTTTTCTGGGTTTTTGTGTGGTTTATGTTTTATGATCATTGTAATGACTTAGCTAAACATTTTTTCTACTGTTTGTATTTATGGAAACAGAGATCAGGGCGAAGTATTAGCTGAAGCTTTGAAGATGATGCTGTGTGATGATAGACAACATGACATGCAGAAGGCTGCTGCATTTGTAAAGCGTTTGGCTACATTCTCATTATGTTCGGGATCTGCTGAGTCCATGGCCGGTATGTTATTGTTAAGCAATGAAGCTATCAATGCCTTGTCATGGATTGCTTATCCATATTTCCTTCTGATCTTTTGCAGCTTTGGTTGCTTTAAAGCATCTTCTTCTGAAGAATGTCAAGTGCCGGAATCTGTTAGAAAATGATGCTGGAGGTGGCTCAGTGTCCGGTTCCATCGCAGTAAGCTCCCATGCTACTCTTGTTTGTCCGTTAATCATGCTTCATGATATTTAGTAAATTGGAGCCAAGAGTTGTCTGTTATTCAACATAGCTTTTATCTAAATTCTGATCCACGGTCGAGTGGCACAAACTATCATTAAAGTGTTTAATTCAAAAAGCAATCTTCATTAAATTGATTTATGTCGTGGTTTCCTTTTATTTATAAATGATTTTTTTATTGTATGTGCTTTTGGTTTGGTACATTTGGAATTATTACACTAATAATCTCGTTATATTAATTGATCTAACTCTTCTGCTCTCTCTCCCTCTCTCCCTCCCAATGCACAGAAATATCACCCAGATGCTTCAGACCCCAACTTAAGCGGCGCTCTTGCTTCAGTTCTTTGGGAACTCAACCTTCTCGCCCAGCATTATCACCCAGCTATCTCAAATATGGCTTCCAGTATATCAACCATGAACACTGCTCATAACCAGGTTTATCTCTCTACCATTTCTCCTCAACAAGCTTTCATGGATTATTCCTTGGAGAGGCCGGAGTCTTTCAACCCACCAAATGACATAAAAAAATCAACTAACAAGAGAAAAAGAGGAAGTGGGTCTTCTTTATTAGCTGGGATAGAAACGTCTGCAGATACGAGTCCAATTGATGAAGATGATGTGAGAAAGAAACTTTCTGCTCATTTTACGCTTCTTCGTGACATTAAGGAGAATCAGAGTTTGAGGGCTAAGCTAGATAGTACTACATCATCCATACATCTATATGAAGAGTATAAGCAGCAGAAGGAGGCTAAAAAGCCGAAAACCAAGATAAGGAAAACTTCGTTAACTGTCAAGTGACGTTGTCGGTCTTGAAAATTTTGTATTCGGGCAAATGTACAAGCTTATTGTTCACTATATGTTCTTTCCATTTTGGAATCATGTGTAATATTCTTCTTATTATAATTAATATTTCGGCTTTTTTGTTAACAAAGTTTATCCATCTCACTATTTATCATTTATTCGTGCTGAAAAATGATATAGAAGGTTGAAATGTTATTGGAATATTTAGACTAATGTGAATTTAGACCAACTTGTTATCCTAAATTCTAGGTCTTAACTAATGTTGGTGTTCATTAATGCTCTAATGATTCCTTCATTCACTGTCTAATGCCAATGATTCAATGAAGACGTCTAAGTTACTTTTTCTTTGATACAAGCGATAGTGTTGAACTCGAGACCTCTGTACAAAAATGAATGCTCTCAACTGATTGGGTCGTTGAACTCCAAATTTACTTATGCCCATCAACTAGTAAAGCACACAAACAAAATGAAGAGTGGAGCTCCCATGAAGTTAACACATTTCACCATATCCCTTCATGGGGACCATAGCATAGCCACAGATATTTGAGTGACGCTAATTAACTCACCCCAAGCCACTTTCTCACCTTACCAAATTTAGCATGTGCCACGTGGCAAAACACTATTAGCTGGTTATATATCCACAATCCCAACTCATTATTCCAAGTTTCCAAGCCCCAAGGAAGAACCCCTGAGCAAAGAAAGCATACTGGCAGTGGTAGACTTGCTTGATTCGAAGCTCAATATTCAAACATGGACACCAGTGTTGCATGCTATGCCAGGGGAGCTTTTCCAGTGCGGAATAATGTCTCATCTCAGCATTCAAGCTCTCTTTTCTCTCCTGCTTCCAACTCTCCATCCTTCACTTCCAAGGTATTCATTGTTTGGTGTTTTCAGCCATTAATATAATAGACGTACATAAATGCATGCACATATTTTGGCATGTGAACGCAAGTAACTTCTATCCAGATGTGAGTTAAGCCAGTTGGTTAGGATAGTGTACCTGTCGCCTTTCACCCAAGTTCGAATCCCTCTTTAGAATATTGTCTTGTAAAAAAATAGATGCATATGTTTCTATTTAATAGATTTGGTTTTTTGACATGTGCCCAAATGGCGCTCAAATGAAAATAGTGAGTGAAGTTAACTAAAGGGTTTGTTTTGTGTATGCATGGCAGGTGTTGAGAACAAGCTCCCTATTTGGGGAATCATTGCGAATGGTGCCAAAGTCATCCCTAAAAGTTTTGAATACAAAGAACACTTCAATTGTTCCCAAATGTGCAATTGGTGATAGCTTGGTTAGACAAAAAAGAACTTCGTGATTTGTTATTGTTATTTTCTAAAAGTTAAAAAAAAAGAAAAAAAAAAGAAAAAAGAACTTTGTGAGTTGTTATTGTTATTTCCTAAAAGTTAAAAGCAGCTTTAGAGAAAAGAGCTTAACAACCAGTTTAGGCAAAAAGGTTTTTTTAATTGGAGCTTTAAGAGGAATTATTTGTTAATTAACTTATTTGTGGTTGTAGGAGGAATTCTTAACCAAGGCAACCCCAGATAAGAAATTGATCACATTGTTGATATCAATGGGGGAAGCATTGAGAACCATTGGATATAAAGTGAGGACAGCATCTTGTGGAGGAACAGCATGTGTAAATTCTTTTGGAGATGAGCAGCTTGCTGTGGATATGCTTGCCGATAAGCTTCTTTTTGAGGTCAGACTCAATCTTTGTATATTATAATGTTGAAGAATATAAAGTCAAGTCACACATTAGAAAGTTACATGACGAAATTCAATACAACTTATATTGAATGATGTTACAAGCTATTAATTGCATCGAGGCAATTCTCTCTGAAATCTTGACATGGTATCTGAATGACAGATATATGGGATGATTCGAAATTTGCAGAAAAGAAGTCGCTTCTCTTCTATTGTGAAAACTGATTTATGTGTTTGAACATGTAGGCCTTAACTTACTCACATGTCTGCAAATATGCTTGTTCTGAAGAAGTTCCTGAGCTCCAAGAAATGGGAGGCCCAGTTGAAGGTCCGCTACTCTTATTTCGACTTATATATTCATATTGACCACACAATATTTGAACATTGTAGATTTTAAAAGGGAGGACTGAGAGTCTGAGAAGGTTGCTTACAAGTTAAACATAAAATAAACAGGTGGATTCAGTGTTGCTTTTGATCCATTGGATGGATCCAGCATCGTGGACACGAACTTCACAGTGGGGACAATTTTCGGGGTGTGGCCCGGAGATAAGTTAACTGGGATAACAGGAAGAGATCAGGTTGCTGCAGCCATGGGAATTTATGGGCCTCGAACGACTTATGTTCTTGCTATTAAAGGCTTCCCCGGCACCCACGAATTCCTTCTTCTTGATGAAGGTTAGTTTTCAGATTATAGAATTAAATTCCATGTAAAGTTGTTTTCGAACAATAATTTGATAGCTCACTTCTGTTATAAACTTTGAACTTAATGCATGGATTCCCACATACTTTTCCTCTACCTATAATACAAAAGATGAAAGACTAAAACGAAATAGTTATCAAACGGGCCTTAAATTTTTCTCGTTTCTCTATAAATGCAATGGTCAGGAAAATGGCAACATGTTAAGGAGACCACAGAAATTGGTGAAGGAAAGCTCTTCTCTCCTGGAAACTTGAGAGCTACATTTGACAACCCTGACTACAGCAAGGTCATTTCCTATTTCTTTTATTTTATTTTACAGTTGTTTCAGAGGATTGTTAAAAATGTTTTACTGATGGGGCAATTTCTTGAATTTTCATCTACCAGTTGATTGACTACTATTTGAAAGAAAAGTACACGTTGAGATACACTGGAGGAATGGTTCCAGATGTTAACCAGGTCTTTACTTACATCAACTGCCATGTTTGAGTTTAGTTAAAATTTTCTCTTCATACATGCGTTATTCTATTTTACATTAATCTGAATTGAGGAGGAAGATTTGGACTTGGGTGCATAGGAGAGCACAATCACTCCAATGTGACACATCTATTTTTTACCGAGTCGGACACATCTACTATTAATTTATACTTATTAAGCTACTATTGCATCGACCTAAAAAGTTAAACATAATTTTGGTCTGCAGATTATTGTAAAGGAGAAGGGTATCTTCACTAATGTGATATCCCCAACTACCAAGGCTAAGCTAAGACTCTTGTTTGAGGTTGCTCCATTAGGGTTGTTGGTTGAGAATGCTGGAGGGTTTAGCAGTGACGGACATCAGTCTGTACTCGATAAAATAGTCATTAATCTTGACGATCGAACTCAAGTTGCTTATGGATCGAAGAACGAGATTATCCGCTTTGAAGAAACTTTGTATGGATCATCCCGGCTCAAGGGAGTGCCTGTTGGAGCTGCTGCTTAGTAGAACTTTTACATTGTTCATTATTTCAACATTTTTTTTTTGTTATGTTCTTTTTTTAGCTGGAAAAAAGGAAGCTATATATATCTCAACTAGTTATTGTGAAATTAGAGACACAAGGTTTGGATTTGTATTGAGAAGTAAAAATTGTTAAAAACATTCTATGAACTCATTACTTTCTGAGAATAATGGAGGTGGATTACAGTAAGTGGATTTATCTGAAGAAATTAAAAGATATACAAAGAGTTGCTACCCCAAATTATGCATTGACAATACTCTGTTTTTCTTAAGAACTAAGACGATATATTTACCTCCACCCATTGAGTGAATGCACGAAAACAAAACTGTCTGTCTCTACCTTGTGCAGACACAAAAACTGTCGCCCAAAAAACCTTTGCAAAAGTTGGAAAAGGCCACAAAGCAATGTACTTTTCGTACAAAATAGCAGGATAACAGAAATGTTGGACTATTTTAACTGGTCCCGACCCAACTTTTAGGCCCAATATGCAATGTCCTAATCCATAATTTTGTTTTTCCAACCATATCATGATTCGTGACACATCAAACTAAACATGTTTACTACAAATTGGAAATAGTGGAGATTGAACAGAGAGATATGATGGTGGTTTGATTCTATGTGTAGCACCCCTGTACCTACTTTTATTTGGTGGTTTAGTTAGTTCATAGCTCACCGAAAATATCAGGGAAAAAAATAGTCGGGTAGGACATAGACACCGACAAATACATGGAGGAGCAACCGGAAGGAGAGAGAACGGTCGAGAAAAAACTGAGTCTGAATAAAATTTAACTTTGTACATTTAGTAAAAGTATTAAGAGTTATTTGCAATATTAGTAGGGATTTTACACAATTTGCAAGACTATTAAGATCAAATTGCAATATCAGAAGTTAACCACAGCAACTAGATACCATATGCTTATATTTAAGCTAGTATGTACCTGTGTGGAAGCCAGATTTGTGGTCAGAAGGAGGCTGAAATGCCTCTATGAGTCTTTCCGGTCCTCGAAAGTGATGGATAACCATAATTTGCCACTAGTTGTCCCTTAAAAAAAATTAAAGAAAAAAAAAAAAAAAAAAACTAGCACGT
>JADOBS010302700.1:0-14996 GCA_015708375.1 Cydonia oblonga | reverse complement strand
TATAAAGTCTGAAAGATATATAGCCCCTTATTGAAAAAGATTCTTTTTTAGAGTTCCAAAGATTCCTCAGAGTTCTAAATTAGGTTATATCTACTACTTTTCTAATCTCATATATAACCCCTCATTGAGGATGCTCTAACGTTGCCAGCCTTCCATTCCACAACTCAGCATCAGAAGTCATGAGCCCCTCTGATTTGGACTCCACAGTGACCCTTTGAATGGAGGAACCAAGGATGCCACCGACAGTAAAATGCTGGTGCCGAGGAACAATGGGATCCCTGAACCGTTGGATATCTGAGCAAACACATCTTGGCCCTTGGATAGCTCCGCTGCTATAGCTGCAACGAATCCCACCATTGCTAGCCTGCCGTTGATTCTCTCCGGTGCGGGCCCACTAAATGCAAGCACGTCTGAAAACTTTGGGCTGACCTGCACACAGAGAGAAATATGTACACGTCACATGCTTGTCGTGCATCCCATGAGAATCTATGTATCTTCATGAGCTTATAGTTTTGAAATTTTATAGGAATGACTGGTGGAGTTGGAATTTTATAAAAATAGTGGTGATGCTATAATTTTAATATTTTCTTTTATGTTGTGCACGATGTGTGTGAGATACATATAGCTCTGTTTGTCAATGTTCTCTCATCGAATTGTTTCGTAACACATAATTAAAATGTTTATGTTGCGAGACTCTGAATTTCAACTCTAATTAGCACTAAATGTGTGGTTAAATTTGAGAGTTGCACAATGTAAGTTTGACAAAAGAAAGCCTCCCGGCATAAGTAGTTAATTACCTTAGGAGAAGGAGGAGGTAAAGGTGATGAAGGAGCTGTCTCTGAATTTTCTGATGCATCTGTAACAGTGGTTGGTTGCTCCTTCTGTTCATCCTGCAATTAACCCAAATGTGATTAAAACCCTAACCCTAATACATGTATAATGCTACATTAACTAAAGACTTATAGAGGAAATTTACCTTGGCCATTGAGATTACTCTCATGTGAGCATGCTTACGCAGATTAATTGATGCATAGTTAGCAGGAATAATCAGCTGGTTGACTCTGCTCTTACCAACTCCATAAGCTACAGAACTTGTAAAGATTGATTGCATGGAAACTGTTGCAGCCATTGTACGTTTCTTAATTAAACAGGATTAAGCAGACAAATAGTTAATGAAACGATGCACTCTTGAGAAGGCCGTAAAGTGTGCGTTTTATCTGGACTGTAGTTGCATGGAGTGGGATTATATAGTGGAGTGACCTTGAGGCCCTAGGTGCCAAGCGGAGGAAGCTGAATGGTGCAAAATTTGGTACCACGTACGTCCTCAATAGGGTTTGCTAGTCAAAATGGGGTTTCTCTTGCTCCACACACATTGTGGTAAGTAGTGTACGAGGAATGGACGTGGCTTCCTCACTCACCACAACGCTGCAATGGATCAACAGTGCGTCTGATTTCTGCGGTGGCATTTGGTTTTAAGGGTTTTTTGTTTCACAGGTTCTGGTCACGAGTGCTACGTAGCACATTCTACAATCTACGAGAGTACCAGATTGCAACGTTCTTGTCTTCTAGATAATTGAAGAATGTTATACGGCTTATGGGGTTAGAAAGATTCAAAAAAAGTTGGAGGGTTTAATTAATTACCTCCTCTTAATTACGTAATTTACGTTTGACATGGCTTTGTGGGAGAGTTTGTGGGGATTTATATATATGGTCAATTGGTCTTCTTGTCTTTTGGCAAAGCGTGTGAAGCTTAGAAGGATGAAATGCTTTGCTTTGGTGACGACTGCACAGCATTGACAGAGAATTTTAGGCAACCACGCAAGTGGCAAACTGGGAGGATCGAAATTACTTTGGCGGCATCAAATTAATATAATAAACATGCGTCGCAATAATAACAGTGTACTCGTGTTATAAAAGTCATTCTTGATAATAAAAGTGTCTTCAATCACAACGGTTGAGTATAAATAACTAATTGGTTACTTATCTTTTGTATTGCTTTATGACGAGAGAGAAATTTTGTTGCAGTCTGACGTTTATCTTTTTTTTATTTATCTTTCTCGTCACTCAAGCTTGTATGTATCTTTTTGGTCACTTTACATTCACATATATATTAGATAAAACAAAAAAAATATATACAACCGAAAAAAACTATGATATTTGACCCTTATGCGCGAGGAGCATAACAGATTATCAATAATCCAATAACAAAAAAAAAATTGATTGTATCTGCTCACATCTCTTTAATTAGAGTGATTGCTTGTCATCCTTATACCTAAATTTTAAAAGGATTGGTAAGAGTGATATGAGATTTCAGAATATAAAATACATAGTTGGAGCAGAAAGGAAGTTTTGGACGATGTACAAGTCATATAGGCCTCCAAACATATATATCTCTTGCTTTCATATCTCCCATCATTGATGCTATACTTAATTGCTAGTGCTGTTACACGGTGGTGGTGAGGTTACGAAACCAACTTGCTATCCTATGCAACAAGACAATATCATATACAGTTAACAAAATCTGAGAAATTACTCGGAATATGGATGCTCGTTTCTTACAATATGATTAGATATCTATATATGATACTTTCGCAAACAACACATCTTTCACAATGAGTAAACAACAATATACGTCCAAAAAGCTTCGACGAGTAGACCCATTCACAAGAAAAAGTATTTAAATTTGTTGCTAATTAATTATTCTCTAATAACTAAGGTCAATTCTCAACTGTTCGGAAATTTGTAATAAGATTTGAAAACGTGCATGAGTTTTGTATCATATACAAATAAAAATGGACCAAACATTTTACCTACGTAACCATTTTTCAATTTCTTTTCCATTTATAAATATGAAAAATGAAAACTGGGCAACAGAGAGAGACCAAGTTGTGCAGAGACAAAGTTGGCGTGGAGGTAGACAGGACATGTGATGTAATAATAAACTAATTATGACGGGAAAAAGAGAGCCGCAACTTGAATTCAAGGGGAGCCCCTAGTTCCTGCTTTCGGCTTTTGGCTTTTGGCTTTTGCGTTTGGGGTTTTGATTTGCCCACAAACAATTCCATGCCAGGACCCCAGGTTGCCACCAACATACACAGGAAAGAAAAGAAAACAGACCAACATGTGATGTGGCTTTGAACCGCAGCCAACCGGTCAGAAAATTCGGGATAATGCGATATTCATGACCCACAATTTTTTTATTACTTTTTTCTTTCTGTTAATTTATTCAACAAATTTGGGAGGCCAACGCCAAATCTCCAATCACTACCCAACATCCATTTTCTTACACCAAAATGGAAAACAGATGGAAACCAGAGGAATTGCAACCAAAACAGACGAGTTTCGCACAAGAAGAAAGAAGAAGAAGCCTGCTGATTTTTGAAACAACCCCAATAAGTGCTTTTGGCGTTTGGCTTTTCTGTTTCTTGTTTTCTGAGGAAAAGGTACGAAATTTAATTCTGGGTTGTTCTACTTTTTTCTAAATTTTTGTTGGGTTCTTGAGATTTTAGTAGTTGGATTGAAATTTGAAAAGAAATGGTTGTTTTGGATTGATCAGCTTGTGAAAGGTTTTAGCTTTATCTTTGTTGTTTATGTTGAACAGTTAAAGATCAAACTTTTTGAGAAAGTTCTATGTACTGAAAATATAATCAGTTATATATGGAGATGTATCTTGTTTGATTTTCTAGAATTCTTGAGCAACCAATTGGACCCATGTAGAAATTATAGCTGGAATTTGTTGGGTTGTTGACTACTTGTATTTTAGCACATATTTGTTTAGATTACTATATAAATGGCGTTCTGAACATTTTGTGTTGTTAAATATTAAGTGAAGTTTTCGAGTATGTATTTTTGAGATTCTTCATTGAATCATGGGCTCATTGGGAATGGAATCCTGTATGAATCAAAGCTGGCCACATTGAAATTTCTTCATTGACAGTATTTTGTTGAGAATTTCAAAGGTTTTACTTCTTGGAATCTCAGTCATTTGATTGGTTTCTGTTTTCTGCCCCTGTATTTTGTTTTCGATCAGTCGTAACGGTTAAGATTATGTTGGGGGATCACTGTATTTTATTTGCTTGTTTTTGGAAATGATAAGACCAAAGGGGAAAAGATAAAAGAATCTGAAGTCTGAATGTTTAATTTTTACTTTCGGTTGTCAATTGCCAGTTTCTGACCGAGCTGATAATTCCAGGACGCTGCATTGTTTTATGGAAAGCCATGAGCTACTTATTTCCCATTGTTAGCTGGCGTGAAGAAGACATGGCTTTCTACCTACCCCGTCTGAGATCCTGATTTCTGCTTGATTTCATATTTCTGATGAAGAAATAGTTGAGATGCAAATGCACGTGGTAGGGATAGTATCGTAGCATCTAGTATTAGTGTGGAATTGGAATTAGATTATTAGAAATTTAGAACTACTTCTTTAGTTGGGGGGAACTGAGGCAGGTAAAGTCTTTGGTAGCACGGTAATGGTTGGGCAACTCGGAACCATTTGGTAACTTGGAACATAGAAATGCAGTTTGATTTTTATGCAATGCGCTGAGAAAGCAGGAAAAGAAAACACATTATAAAAGAAATCAAGCTAAATAAAGCACTTCACCTTGAAATTTTTGAAGATGGGCTTGCCTCAAGTGTCTTCTAGCAGCATCGCCGAGGAAGTGACAGCATCGCTATGCACATTTATGCAACCTCAACCTAGAGTTGCCGGAATGAGCACCTGTGATTTGAGTGGGATGCATGGAGGAAATCTGGGAAATAATATGCAGGTGGATTTCACATGCTCTTCTTTTGGAGAGTTTCGAAGGAAATCCATCACAGAGATTCCAAATAGACCAGATTTTTCCAGTGCACGTAAAGATGCTAGTAGATCAAGCATGCATGCATTGAAGATGAACTCTACGGAACAATACTACTGGTCAAGTCAGAGAAGTGGGCAGAATACTCAGGCTCCTGTTCCTAGGGTTGTTGGTTTTGAACCAAGAATATTGGATTCTCTTAATTTCTTTAATGAAAACCAATATTCTTCAAGTTCACTGACTGTCCCAGGGGACACAACTGAGGCGGCTGGGTCAGCACACAGGAAGCGATTATTGTCTCCTTTGAATGGAATGCTTCTCCAGGATCAGTTTAATGGTGATTCTCTAGACATTGGAGATGGGGTTCATAAGAGTGGCTCTTGGGGATACAATGGTAGTTCTAATGTTCCCATGCAAGAGCATAAGAAAGCTCATCTTGGCAACTCCAGTTATTTTAATTCTGCAATCTGGTCTGCATCTTGTTCCCCAGAATGGAAGATTTCACCGGATCACAACTGCAATACAAACTCCTCTTTTGTATTTGATGGTCCTTTGCTTGAAAACAGGGAGCCACGATCTCCGAATCAGTTCATATCACCATCTGGACTTGATTGCTCTGGAGAAACAATTAAGGTGAGCTCACAATCAGGCGCTATAGACATATCTTCGAGAAAAGTTATGTTGCCTACACTTTCTCTCTCTCCTCTTGGTCCAAGGTTTTCTGAAAGAGTGAAATCTCGAGAATTATGCGGGAGTTGTACGCCAAAGATAGATGATAACAGTATAACTCTAAAGGACATAGAACAGTCACTTGATGGAACAATCTCAGTCATATCATCATCACCCTGGAAAGAGGAGGCCTTTAGGTTGCTAAGTGACTCTTCGGAAGATGTTCATGTTCAGCAGAAAAAGGTTGACCTCTTTAGTTCTGAGAGTTCTACCCCTGGGATGGTGCATCAATGGAATCAGGACTTGAAACCGAAGCCTAAATGTGTTAAACTAGTACGATCACCGACTGGACTGCCTGTTAGAAGGTCATTGATTGGTTCATTTGAGGAATCCCTGTTGTCTGGTCGATTATTATCTGCAAAGGTTAGTCAGGTTTGCATTCATCTCAACCGTAATTCGATATATATTGAGTTCCATAATGTGTCAGTTTTTTTTATTGACTTTAGTTTGTGTTTGAAACTTCCCATTTGCAGAGAATTGATGGTTTTCTTGCTCTTCTGAATGTCACTGGGGGGAGTTTCTCGCCAAAAACACAGAAACTTCCATTTGCAGTGACCAGTGTGGATGGAGATAACTATTTACTTTATTATTCATCCATAGGTCTTGCTGGGAGTGTGACACCAAACAATTATGGAAGCCCCAGGATGAAGAGGAGCCTTAGCATGGATGATTCAGGAGCAGACAAGAACCGTCTGAGAATTCCTATGAAAGGCCGCATACAACTGGTAACTAATATTAATCAAAATTATATGAAGTATCAGAGAACTTCGAATGGTCCTCAGTTCCATCCACAGCAGTGCATTGAATTTAGGAACTTTTTAGAATCAACAGGAGTTTTTATATTCTTGATATTCTGGATATGTTATTATCAGTTGTTTATGTGGCTTAGGATATATTAGTCTCTTGTGCTTAATATATGGAATGATTTCAAGAAAAAGAATGACATTGTATGTAACGGGCAGGAAAGGGAGCAGAATAGATTTCTGTCATTTTTTTGGATGGTGGGATATGAATAGCTGTTAGGGAAAAGTATTTCTAACAAAATGCATGATAGTAAAATGATACATTGGATTGTCTACCGCAAAGCCTTCAATGATCATCTTCGTACTGATTAGTAGTTTGTCAATTAATTCCTTGTAGTTGTGCACATTGAATGACATCTGGTCATAGTCGGGCCTAGAGATCGTTGGTCATACACTCATGAACTGAATGGTTTATGTCAGGTTCTCAGCAATCCAGAAAAGACACCTATTCACACCTTCTTCTGTAATTACGATTTGAGTGACATGCCAGCTGGAACCAAGGTAGTCAGGAAGTAGATAAAAACTTATCTGTCAGTTAGCACGATTCTTATGCATGATGAATGTTGTTCGTTATGATTTGAAGTTACACCTGTCTTGATTAAATCTGCACTTTGATATGAAATTGGATATGGCTAGGTTTTCAACAGGTATCACCAATTATAGGGTATAAATAATGTCCCTATGAGGGCCTTGCGTGACCTTTGAAAGCATTAGAGTCGTAAAAATTAGTAACTTTTGTTTTGACACTACTTCACTGAAGTAGTCAGATGTGAGTGCTGCCACATGAATACGTATAGTGTAAATGTACAGAGGTAGGATTTGACAAAAAAAATGTAGAGAGGTAGGAAAAGAAGGAAAATCAAGACCAGTTTGAGGTTGGCTAGTGACGAACGTGGCTACCATCCATGTTTACCCTGGTACAGAAATGGTTCATGCTGCATATTTGTAAACAGGCTGGCCCAAGGTCCGTTGCTCAAGCTGCCGATTTTGTGTTTGAACATGTTTGCGTAAAATTTTAAAAAATTCATGCTGCTTGCTTATGCGATGTTATACATTTAGCAGAAATAAAGACTTTTTTTCTAGCTCAATCTGTCTTCTGTAGAACTTCAGATGGGATATGCTTTCTTCAGTTGTTAGGTTTTGCTTTGACTAAGATCTTATACGTGGTCATTTTTCCTTGCACATTCTTTATATCAAATCAAATACAGACGTTTTTGCGCCAAAAGATCACTCTAGCCTCTTCTGAACCAACCTCTAAGGCAGAAAATGGAAGACATGTTGATCCTGATAAAGAAAATGATGCCAAGCCATCTTCGACCCTAGATGCTGCGAATTCATTGCAGCTTAGTGACAATGATGCGGATTCAAACGGGTTGAAGGATGTAGTGAATCAGTACCAGAGAGAGGGAGAACACACAAAGCCCTGTTTTCATGGCGAATCCAATGGTTGTAGCCTTTGTAAGTATGAAAAGACCAGTGAGATTAGTGAAAGTAATTCTGCACGTAGCCCTTCAAAGGTGAGCAAGAATACTGCTGGTGCTGGCGTTCTGCGTTATGCTCTTCACCTTCGCTTCTCATGCCTTTCTCCTAAGAAATGCTCGAGGTCAGTGCAGAGATGCAAGTTAGATCCATTATCTGGACGAGCGACAAACAGTTTAGACATAGAAGGGGAGCGGCGCTTCTACTTGTATAATGACTTGAGGGTAGTGTTCCCTCAGCGCCAGACAGATGCCGATGAGGGCAAGGTATGTTATACACAACAACTTATCTATTTGGCCACCAATGTGCTTATTGATTTGCATTATGGATGTCTGCATATAATCATGATTCTTATTGATTGGCCGAAGTAAATGGAATAGCATAGCATTCAACTACGCATAACATTGGTTCAAACCAAGCCATCCTACCCTAATGCTCAGCTTGTCTATGTTCGGTCTTTATAAATTTGCAACTTTAGATTATCAGTTCTTGCTTCACACTCAAAAGTGTAAAATCTCAGTTCTTCACCTTGTTTCCAGGCATGAATTAGTTCTGAGCTCTGTATCGTAACCAAATATGCGTGTTGTTTTTCGTTTTGCAGTTACATGTGGAGTATCATTTCCCATCGGATCCGAAATACTTTGATATCAGCAACTAAAAGGCATACGAATTCTCTGCTAAAGTAGACAGTTGCATACTTGCATTATCCGTAGTCACTGTACATAGTGATGGTTGTACATTCAAATCTCCAGTCATCTTTTGGGGCAATTCCCCATTCAATCTGTAAATAATTGTAATTATCAATAATTAGCCGATTAAATACGTTCTACATGCTTGTAGATATATGATCACTTTGATACACGTTCATTTAGTCATTAACTCCTTTTTTTAAGGGAATTGTTACTGGCACACCAAAAATCTCATTCTACACTCCAAGCTTTCTATATTTGGAAAGAAAAATACACTTGTGAGGAGTGTAGAATGAGATTTTTGGAGTGCCAATAACACTTCTCTTTTTTAATATTCAATTTCTTTTTATAAGCGATGTAAACATAAGGGGTAGTCGAACACAGGATAGCTAGCGCATGGGTGAATAGACTTAACCAACTGGAATACAAACCAATCTCGTAAGTTGGTAATCGTAACTCGTGGATGAGACTAAAGCCTGGAATTTTCGTTTGGGACTTAAACTTGGCACCCTGAAAGCAGTTTGTTCCAAGGTAGTGGAGTTATGTCAGCTAATTCAGCCATGGCTAGTACTTATGACGAAAGGGCAAGCAAGCACATACGGAAGAGGATCATTTCCAGATCCATTTTGTGGGGATCTTAAGGATTCTCACATCCAAATCGTTCATCGTATATCATGCGGTCAATTTTAGTCATATACTATTTGTATTTAATTTTAAATAAATAAAAAATCAAATGATTTCTGACCGTACGATACACGATTAATAGCTAAAATATGGAGATCCCTATAATCCCCACAAAGTGGATCCATCCAATTCCAGCATATACGAATACGACCCTCAAATGTAGTAAACTTCAAAAGAACAGTAAAAAGGGGATTCAAATCAAATGAATTTCACTTTTCACGTCATTTTCCCCTAACCACCAAAGTGTAATTTTATTGTCCATGTAAAAAGGGGTTATTTGAAGGGAAAAAAAACAATCAAGATTAGTGTCAAGTTATCTAGCAGGGTCAGTTAACCATACTTCATATACGAAGCAATAAAGAAGTAGAGAATGAGGATCGAACTTAGGACCTTTTTGTGATAACTTTAAACTGAGATGTAAGAGCAAAGTTGTGGTTTTAGAGGGTGGCATTGAAAGGAAGAGATGGTTGCTTCCCTGCACAGCCATTCCAAGCAGCTCATATATAGAGGATTTTAATTAAGCTGAAAGAAATTGTGAGCCATCCCAACAAATCTACTAGTAATTGTATTTGGAACCAACAACGATGAGCATCGCTCGGTATATGAGAATCACAATTTGACACGTAATAGTATAACTCGTCAAAATTGCAAAAAAAAATAAAAAAAATAAAAAAAATTATATATATACATATATGTCAAATTGTGATTTGTCTACAACAGAAATTATTGTAAATTTGTGGTGTATGTCATTGTGCTAGAAAATATATGCGTGTCCTTAAGGTATTGTTTGGTATGCAGACGGGACGGGACGGAACAGAATGGGATGGGATGGGACGGGACGGGACGGAACAGAATGGGATGGGATGAGACGGGACAGGACGGGACGGAACGAAGAGGGAGCAAAGATGCCCTTGGATGGAAACAAGGAGGAAGAAGAAAGAGACGGGGAGGTTATAATTTTGTGTTCCATGGATGTGGAACAAGTCGTTCTAGGGGGGTGAGGCGGAACGAAAATTCATCCAAAACTCGTCTCGTGAAACAGAGCATTCCACCCATTTTAGGCCCACCAAACGTGGGACGGAACGCCTCATCCCACTCCGTTCCATCCCGTCCCACGTATCAAACGGTACCTAAGTGAAATCAGCTTTGGTAATGCATATATATATATATATATATATATATATTATATCTTTTCCGTTTCAATTGAAGATTATTTTTAATATATACGATACTACCAACACTAAGGATTAGGGAGTGATTAAGACTCACAATGAGTTAGTCACAATAATTTGGTTCGAATTCACTTTTAACAAAAATCAAACTTAAAACCTCTAGATTGTATTACAAGTGGCTCCATTTCAATGAAAGTTAAAGAACCGTCGTCTTCTTTGTCGTTTGTCCACAGCAAATATGAAGTGGTCCAGCTAAGAAAAAATAAGCATCCAAAAAAACTGCTTACTCAATTGGAGAAAATGCTTTGTAAAAAATAGCAAAATACAAATTTAGTTTAGAAAGAAAAGTAAAATAGTGCTACAAATTGAGGAATCTCATAGTTCTTTCATGAAGAGTTAATTTCCTCTAAGAGTCAAAATGAAGTACTGATTGGACTTTATTTGCTATTCCATCATATTATTTTTTATAATGGGTGAGCGTGGTTATGTTTGATTCGGTTTAACTAGTTTTCAAACGAGAATTTAGTTTTGATTCAGCTCAAGATTATACTTTTTTCAGTGCAAAAACTTACTAAATCGCCAAATTGATTTGATTTAGCCAATTTGAACAATTCAGACGTTGTTTTGCCCTCTGCTAATTTTGTTATTACTTCAAAACCTAGCTAATTTCTCGAGTAGAAAGTGAAGGTGCTACCTAGCTAATTTCTCGAGTAGAAAGTGAAGGTGCACATGGATAGTGAAACCTAGCCAGCAAATCTCCCTCCCTAGTGCCTTACACACCCTATATATGCTGGGTTCTACAACACTGATTGCATATAGTGTGGTAAGTTTTATGGTCTAATATGATTGGATCTTTTACTTCCATCCTGAATTTGATGCCATATTGGTGCATTAGATTTTGACATATATGTGTCTCAAGTGCTTGCAGAACGACATACACAACCAATATACAGTGGCACAGAGGAAAAAAAGGAAGATTGCTTGACAAAGATGGGAAATTTGAACCACATATTAAATGAGTACACTTCCCTTACGCCTTGTTGCATCAAATGAATAATGGACATCTATAAATCTTAGCTACTCTTAGCAATGCGTGTGCTGCATTGGATATTGCTCAATGTTCGTTTTTCGTAGATGATTTTTTTTATATTTAGACTTCGGATATAATGACAGAAAATGTTCTTTTGTCAGACATCAAGCTCGTTTGGTACTTAGGATAGAATTGGATTAGATAGCTCATATAAATAAAGGTATGTGTGATGGGTGTGGTAAATGATTTTTTCATTTCAAGAGGATTAGAACGTAGGTAAATTATTTTCGGACACCTATTTTTACTTCTTTCACGTTTTTTTTTCTTGCCATTATTGAACAAATTAAAGAAACATCAAAAGACACATTGTAGATGCATCTGCAGAAGGTGAAAAGAGGTGGACATAAATCACTCCTCTATAATTAACGTATATGCCATAAGGGAATAAGTTTATTTTTTTTAATAATACATCTACTTTCAGTTGGACAAAAGATCTTCATTTCTTCCTTAAACATATCTTAAATAGAATGAGTTATTCAATCCAATCTAATCTCATACGCACTATCTCATAAGAGACGAGCCCATAGTATTTACATTATCAAGCTACAACAGTCTAATGATACATTTGCTTCACAACATGAATCTGTTAGAGAACATTAATACTCTTAAGGAGCATGTGATAGGATTCATCATATTGTATTATCCAATCTTTTAAGCAATCTTCTAAACCTAGACGCTTTCATAGAAAGACAAGCCAGTAGTATTTATACCATAACAGTTTAACAACATAAGCATATAGTTGCCCCACAACGTAAAGTTATTTGCCTAACTTAAGCTAGCTAATGAGAAAACATTACCCTATTGGAGTATGGTGATGGGATTCATACAGAGGGGGCGTTGAGAGAGAGTGAAGGGTGCAGTCACACAGGGTCCTGAATTTGAAGGGGTCCTAAAATTTTTGTCCTAATCTAATATTTATATGTAATAATGTTCTGTATTTAAAAATTGCTTTTGTTATGTAATAACGTTCTATATTTAAAAATTATTTTTGTTAGCACTTTAAAATTTCATTATGCACTTCTTATAAACGTATTTTTTTCCTTTCTAACACCTTAAAAATGGTTTTTTTTTTTTCAATTTTATTATATAATAATGTTATATATTCAAGTAAAATTTTAAAGTTGGAATTTTTAAAGTTTTTTTTCCTTATTTGGTTATTTAAGATTGAACTGCTTTTGATTATTTAGTGAATGTTATATTTATAGCTCTTTTTACTTATTATTAATAACATTTTTAAATTTTTTACCAAAAAAAAATAACTTTTTTAAACTTGCAATCAGTGAGTGTTAAACTTTCTTTTGATTTAAATGATTATTTTCTAGCGGCAATACATTATCCTTTTTTTTTTTTAAACTATCTTAAAGAAGGAAATTTTCATAAATTTTGTACAGGACCTCCAAAATTTCAAAGACGACCCTGGATTCATATACTGTTATCCAACCCCTTAAGCAATTTATTTTTATACATGAATGCATATATTTTGGTTCCGTCTAGTCTCTATAATGTAGCATGCCGAACATGGCCACCAGAACCTTGTAACTCAAAGAACCATGCATGGCATTGAATATGGTTGGGGAGTCGTATCCCGAGTCCCAAAACGTGTCGTGTCGACCGACCTCTTTTTTATCGTATCGATTGCAGCTTTTGAGAAAAACTCCCGTTCTGAAAGCATCCCTTATCTGAACGGTTGGAAAGTTGGATCAAACTTGCATGATTTCCACCAATTTAAAGACAAAAGTGTTGTACAGTTTTGCTATCCAAATCTAGGCGGCAGTGAATTTTGCAGGAGACATCGTGGTTTTCCAGTGAAGGGTTTGTAACTTTTTACTGAATGACTGGAAAAAAGTGATAGACATGTTATGGGTTCAAAGCTCAAAGTACTACATATCAAGTAAATGCCTTGAACAAAAGGTAAACTTTTGAATTGGTATGTAAATATGGATTGAGATTGTTTTTGTTAAACTTATCGGACTAATTTATATTGTTAGACTTTGAATATAAGTCACATGTACGAGTAAAGACCAACAAAATTAATAATTTAAATTTACGGTCTAACAATATAAACATTTTATTAGTAATTAACCTTTATGTATCTACTTTTTTGGTAGTAAGTGTGAAACCAAAAGCGGAGGAAGAAGAAAAAAAAGCTAATCCAATTCAACATTGGCTTGGGAATTTAATGGGATCCTGAATTACAGGTCACTTATTTGGTGTTTAGCTCAGCACTGCGTTAAAAAAAAAATTAACCATTTACATGACATCAACATGGTAGACGGATGGCTGTAATTATCTGTTACGAGCTGTTAGAAATTATGTGAATAATGCCATAAGATTCATGAAGTCTAAACCAATTTGAAATTTGACTACACAGTAACAGTTACCTTCTCTCTTCCAAAACTGACAAACTTTTCTGAACCACTCAAATGCTCTAGGAGCATCAGCACTCAATCCGAGGGTAATTGAGTTTAATAAAGTTTGCCAGAGGAGTATATTTTATATATTTTATCATTTGTATTTAAATTTGAATTTCGCTTTATTTTTTTTCGCTTTCTTTATATCTTAAATGAATTTTGGTATAATTATCTTATTCTCTGTAAAAAAAATAGAGATGTGCTATCTACATATCTCATTTTACTTTTCACACACTTTTGATAATTTATATCTTTTGATCTTCTTCAATTCATCCGATCCGACAGCCGAAAATTAAAAATATGTGTAAGAAGTAAAATGAGGTGTGTGGATATTACACCCCAAAAAATAATAATAACAAAGTACACCTTATGCAAATATCAAACCTAATTTCAAGAGAATCGCCATGAGTTTAAGTTTAATGATGTAATAATCAAGGGACATAGTTTTAATAGTTAAAATGTTTATCCGTTTTAATAGTTAAAATGTTTATCCTTTCACCAGAAGTCTTATATTCGGATTTTCTTTTCTTAAGACTGTTGCATTAAAATTTTAAAAAAAAAACCATGTAATTGTCCAACATAATTTGCAATTGTCAAACAAAATTTGGCAAATGAGAAAATGGAAACCACTAAACATAATTTGCAATTGAGTTGACAAGTCACACCAACACCATAACTCTTCACTCTAAATCTAAAGAATCCTCTCACCATTTTCTTCTTCTATAAATGCTCCTCTTAACTCCACACACTTCTCAATATCTCCCCTTACCCTTTCCGTTCAGCTCTTATTATCTGTCCTTTGTTTCCTGCAATTGTTCTTCCTCAGAAACCCACCTCTGGAAACCCAAGAAATTTTCACCATGGACAGCACAGAATCCAAGTTCCAGCAAAACCCACCTCTGAAAACTCCTCTGAAAACCCAAAAGATTTTTCTTGGAGTCCAAATCTTCATGAGGACTGTCACAGTGGCTGCTACATTGACTGCAACTTGGTTGATGGTCACCAACAAGCAGACCAGTCAGATTATTGGCATAGAATTTGATGCTCGTTATTATTATTCACCTACCTTCAAGTAAGATTAAAGATCATAAAACCAATTTTTATATTCCCTAAAAAGATATTCATTATTTTTCAGCCATTTTG
>JADOBS010302699.1:0-14991 GCA_015708375.1 Cydonia oblonga | reverse complement strand
TTAGGGCTACCTTTCCCCCCCCCTCCCCCCCCGGTCAAAGAGGACAAGGTTAAGAGTCTCATATCCCTTAGGATAAGGCATGTGGAGAAAGCTGACTGGGTATGGTGGCTCAGGAGCATACTTCCAGCTCTCCGAGCTCTTGCGCAACTTCTTTTCCAGTGTGGCAATAACATCTTCTTGAGTGACAAAGGATGACATATTTTCATAACATTTGCCTGCATCAGCAGCTGACTCTTACTGGTAAGTCATTTCCCTGGGCTTTGGAATTCCAGATGGCCCACGAAATCATTAAGACCCGACCGATATTGAGAGATGAAAGGTTGGTAGCAAGGTCTAATGACAAATCCATCACGAATGAGGATTCAGGGAATTACGGTAGAGCTCCCAAATGAGAGCAAATCCAAAAGCATTGAGCAAAGTGGCAATCCTAGAATAGATGAAAAGTAGATTCCAAACGGAGTTGCAATAGATGCAGGAAGCATCCAATGAAATCTGTTTCTAGAGAGATTGACTCTCTTGGGGATAATGTCCCTGCACACACATTAGGCAAGCATGCAGACCTTAGGCGGACTTTTGCATTCCAGATATTAGACCAGAGAGTTTAAGCTGAGCTTACACCAGTTGAGGTAGAAGCCCAATTCAAGGTCGGCGTGATCCAACTCCTAGCAACGTGATATGTTGATTTGACAGAGAAGACACAGTTATGTTCAAAATGCCACTTTAGACAGTCACCCACATTTATGAGACTTAGTGGATTGGATTGAATTAGATCAATTTCAACATAAGAGAATAGGCTCTTGAGAATCTCCAATTTTGCTCAAGATAGATAAGATTGTCTTCATTAAATGGACATGACACACAAATATTCCCATGCGCAGCTCAGCAGCCCTAGAAGTTGCCCAAACTCTTCTGCTCGTGGCATGGAAAAGTCAAACATATTAAATATATGATTAATTTCTAAATCTCATCTTTAATACAATAAGATCAACCATATTAAGGAATCCTTATGACAATTTATTAGGGATATTCTAACAGTTATCCCAAGATATTATCTCCTAATTAATATCTTGAGAATATACTTTCTTGATACATCCAATGGATGACAAACTTTGACCACTGGGATGCCGTCATGTGATCACTCATATATTTCATGCATTTATACTATCCATTTGTAGTCTCTTTGTGATGTTTTTGAGTTAAAATGGTTGCATTTTACCTTGTTTTGTGTTAGTATGTAGTTACATGTACTTTAGGATCAAATTGAAGGGAAAAGAAGTGAAAACATGCCATTTTTGGAGCTGACCCTTATTAAAACGTGGAGAGAAGTTCAAATAAAAGTTTCTCATGTGCTACTAACATGTGAGTATGGGTATGCAAAGCTGCTAACATGTGAGTATGGGTGTGCAAACCATCCGAACCCCATATTCCATTATTTTACAACAAAATATCTTGCAGCCTCTTTTACCCTATAAAAGAGGGCCTTTCAGATCACTTAGAGGAGGTCCCCCTTGGAGATGCCCAAAGCTCTCTCTTTCTCTTCTCTTTCTTTAGCCTTCTTCCAGAAACAAGGATCTCATCCGAATCCCATTCCATCTACAACATTCTTGGAGAAGTTCAACATCAGAATTGCTTCAAGGGGTTTCTTCTATGAACTTTAATTTCACTCATGTTGTTCTTGATATTTATATATTTTGTAGTCATGTTGTGTAATTAAGTTCATAGTTGGGGATTTCGATGTAGCCTTGCAAAACTACTCTATGTTATTAAGTTAAAGTATTCAAACTACCAATATGTGCTCTTGTTTCATTCACTGGTTTTATAGTTTAATTTGTTTGATAATCTTAATGTTTGATCACCATTATGGTAGCTTATGAATTATTTGATCAAGGTTATAGTACACATCATGCTTAATCTTGGTAGACATGTGAATGAATGAAGAAACTGCTATGCATACATCTTGCCATGTGATTTCTTAGGTTCTTTGAAGTTTTCTTGTTCTTAATGGATTCTTATTTGGTAATCTAAGTTGGACATCACAATTAGGTTGCAAATTAGGAGTACTTGATCATAACCACACATCAAATGGATGATCATAAATAAGTAAAACGAACCCTAGTTGTAGATTGGAGAGTTGAATATGTTTTGTCTTAATTTTCATGGAATTAGCTTGTAATGGTGAAATCGATTTCCCTAGTTCCATTGCCATCGTTTCTTAATCATTCTATTATTCATATTTACACTCTCTTGCATTTTAAGTTTCTGTACTTTTCAAATCAAAATCTAAACTCAATTTGTTAGTTTCATTGTTTAGTTATGGTTCACATAAAGCTCGTAATTTGTAGAGGTCCAATAAGTCCCTGTGGTTCGACACCCTTACCTATGCCACTATATTATCCTTATATTTGCACTTGAAAGGAATAAAAAACAAAATGGTGCCGTTGTCGAAGACTGATCTCAATCCGATCTAATTGCTTTCTTTATAAACCCTATCTGTTTTTGTTTTCTTACTTTAGATTTTTCATTTACAATTTAGTTGTTTTGATTTCAGTTTGTAACCAAGATGTATGGCAAATGAATGTCACTTATGTGCTAAATCTGGCCATCCACTTCAATTTTGCCCAAGGAGAGATGAGTTTCCTACATTTGTTTAAGAGCACTCACACCGCATGTGTTTCTCTAACCAAGGGCCACTGCAACCATTGCAAAATACATACAGCCCTGCTTGGAGGAACTTAGATCATAACTCTTGGAAAAACTTAGAAGCTCTAAATCAAGCATTTGCACCTCCACCACATCAGCCCCTTCTTGACATTTCATTGAAGGACACTTTGGAGCTACTCGCTCAAAGCTTTTTGCAATTTTAACAATCAATGAGTAACATGATTCAAGAACACTCCATTGCACTCACCAAGTTAGAAATTCAATTGGGGCAAATTGTCCAAGCGTTAAATGAACAACAACCATGTGGTGATGGTCAAGATGTGAATATTGAACAATCATTGGAATCTAGCTGTGCCTATATACATAGAGAAGTTCTTGAATTTGAAGCTCTTTCCCAATCTTCTAATTCACTCGAATTTTTTTCAAACATTGTGTTGGATTCTCCCTATTGTTTTACATCTTTGCAGGTGTCATCTTTAGAATCTTTGTGTGATGGTTTATTGGCAAATCAAGAGGAAAATGAATTGAAGTTGGATGACAAATCATTGATGCCCATTCACCATAAGAAAGAAGACTTGGAGCTAGACGATGAGATTGTTGCGTTGAATGAATTTCATTCATCCTTAGTAGTCACAAGCTTATTTGTTGAAACCTTTGCTCCAGCCACATCTTCAACAATTTTCGAGGATATGGTTTTTCACAAGGAAGGACAAAAACGCCATCACAATCGAGTCCTTGTGAAAATTCAACGCATCATATTCAAAGTCCTTTTTTTATTATTTCTTTCATGTGTAGGGCAAAACCCTAACCCCATGGCCAGCCATGTACACTGCACTATAAGTACCTTCAGCTCCTCCAAAATTTAGTAAGTTGTGTGCTTACTATATAAGCCTAAACACTTTCTTTTTAGAGAAACTAAGTTAGACATCGAAAATTCACTGGCATAACCTCCCCCTCCACCTCGTGAGCGTGAGAGGCTTAGGTCTTTGATCAATGATGTTAATTGTTTTGTAGGTATATTTTTGTCAAGATCGAAGGCAGTAAAAAATTGTTACCACACTATTCTTATTTTTGTCTCACTCACATTAAGAGTAGAACTCTTACACTTCGTCTAGAACTCTTACACTTCGTCCATTTTCTTATTTCTTGATCATGTCATATTGTGGGTGATAATTGAGTTCACGCTCCACCATTACTATCTTGTTCCTCGCCTTATGTGCATGTGGATATGTTGTTGGGTTGAATGTATGTCCGAAATTCCTTTTTATCCCGGTCCATGTCTCAACCCATGTTCTTAGGCTCAACCCATGCTCATGACCTCAATCCCTTGCATAACTCCTTGCAAACCCAATTAAAATAAAACATAATAATAAGGTGAAGCCCATACAACATCCAAAGTGCTACTTCGTAACTCTTTTTAAACACACTTTGTAAGGCTCAATCCATAACTTTTTAGAAGGGAACTGAACCGTCTTTATTTCAATTCACCATTTATAGATCATGCTTGCATAAAATTAGACAAATTAAAACCATTAAGATATTTATATGACTGTTGGATCAAACGGTACTCATTTTAGTGTTTCTTTGTATAATCGTAGTGGTCCATTTTCTTCACTACCAATGCATGTCTTAATGATTTTGGATTTGTCTAATTTTTTGCAACAATGATCTATGGATGATATATTAAAATATAGATAGTTCGGATCCTGAGAGAAGTTACGAAACAAGCCCCAAAAAACTGTTTTAAAATATGTGCCAAAAAAATGGGTCCCCCAATCTGGACTATGTATATATATATGTTGATGCATGGAAGTGAGATAATCTACTTGGAGAAAGATGGTTGGACTAAGCCACACAATATGCTAATCACTTACTCGGTATCAAACTCAGCATAAATTAATATGTTATTGTCATCCACATTAGTCGAATATGAAAGATTTCACTTACAAATAAAAAAACCATTAATGCTAGAGGACTTTTAGGTCGAGATGAACTTGGGTTTTGAGAACGTCTTCTTATCGTCCTTGGTTCGGTTTTGAAGATAACATGATTTAGGCAAATAGTGACTTGATCAAGAAGCGTGGAGTGGAAGTTAGAAGTTCATCAGTTTAGCATGTTGAGAGAGAGTTGGCATGGTTGCATGGTGTTTTCTGGTAGATAATCTGGGTTTCCTAGGGTAGCAGCAAGGCTTACGATGTATGGATGATGATTCTCGAGGCTTAAAGGATATTTCTGAGCTAATGGGGTTCTTATGGTATGTTTCTTGGGTGTTACTTCTTGACTCTGTTTCTCTGCGTTCTCTCTATCCTCCCTGTATTACCTGTAATCATTTTCCTTTCTCTAATAATTTCTCCCTCCTTATGTAAGGAAAAGGCTTTTCTCTTGGCTTAAAGGAAATCTCCTTTTGTGGCTTGGTCTTCCACTTTTTTCTCCCTAACCCTCATATTATTCCATTTTTGATGTAAGATAGTTGCACTGTTGAGACCTGCAGTTTGCTTCTTCCCGAGGCACGGCTTTCCCAGGTTGGCTTTCCGCATGCGTTACTTTTGGTAGCGCGCCTTTTGGCTTTCACGCTTTGGTTGTCTATGCAAGTTGGGAAGGGAAAGTCAGCATTAAATGTCTGACTTGTTGGGTTTAGCATACATTTAATGCAGGAATTTGGTTTGGTCCTAACTAAGAAGGTTGGCTTGCTAAGGAAAGAGACAAACTAGGCTAATTCTCTCTCAAACTTACCCACGTGGAATACAAAGGCCATGGGCTTGGACTTTTGGACTCCCAAGCAACTTAAAGTCTTCCACAATCTTGACTCCACGTAGGCCCAATGAATTTCCGTAACCATCTATTTCACAATTCACTTGACAAGCCCTGGACATGTGGCTTGTGCTTAGCGTGAATAGTGATTAGCTTGATAAATAGTCATGGCGTGTTCCATTCTAATTACCGTGGCATGGCATGTTACTATGTATATTTCTTCCTTGATCCCTCACATTTGTATTATTTGGGCTTGAATAGAAGCTTGCATGACAATTGGGCTTCAAGGCTTGATTGGGCTTGCATGTGACATTTTTGGGCCTCAACAACTAAATTATAGTGCTAGTTGATTATGTATATATTTTTTAGAAAACACAAATCACCACTTTTCTTGAACGGTGCATTTTTGCTTACAACCCTATTTATTATCATTGTCGTGAGTTTACATTTTAAGATTTGTGTTTAACCACTACACACATCTTGAAATATGAACTCATTAAATCGTGATAACTAAATTGATGAGTATCTATATAAGTTGATGTTGGTGAGCAAAAATATTCTCTTTCTTCAATGGTTGAAGTTGAAGTTTAACATTATATTTGGATGATGGAAATAAACTTAGAATTTGAATTAAAATCAGAATTTATAATTGACATGCACCAATTCCCTTGTTTAGATCCATAAACATTGAAATTGAGAATTTCCGTGTAGAAAAAAAAACTTGGAATTTGGGACCTCTAATTCACAAGTTTAAATTTCATGTGAATATGTGTCATTTTTCAATTTCTATGATTGAGAGTTTAAAAATAACAAATTCCGAATTCAATTCCATTGTTCTTTTAGGTTAACCAAATACGAAAATTTACAAATTCTAGAAAATAAAATCCCGTCATTTTAATTTCCACCATTTTAAAATTCCATAATAATCTTAAATTGCTTCATCCAAACATAGTGTAAACTCATATATTTATAGAGAAAAAGATTAATCCTAATTAATCCTTAACCATCAAAGGTTGCTGAGACAAAATTACTTATATTGCAATAGAGAGGGAAGAAACAGGAGGAAAAAAAAAAGGCAAAAAGGCCTCTCGCTCTCCACCTTTTAATCAAAACTTTCAGAGAGGGGAGAGAGAGAGAGAGAGAGGTACAGGGCGAAGGTGGTATACGAAGCATCAGAGTGACCATGTCCTTGGGTTATGCAGAGAAGCTTTCCTACATAGAAGATGTGGGCCAAGTCGGAATGACAGAACATTTCGACATGCCTCAAGTTTTGCAAGAAAAAGTGAGAATCTTTTCAGTTTGGTTTTAAATTGCTACTTCTTCTTCTTAAAGTTGATGCCTTTGTTTATCTTCTGGAGTTCTGATGAATAATAGTTAGGTTTTTTTAGTACATTTGCTGCAATTATGGCATTTTTTGCTGGGGAAGATTGATTTGTTCCTAAAATTTACATGCTGATTAAGATCTGATATCTGGGTTGAGGCATTTATTTGCATTGTGATTGAATTTTACTTGGTGTTTTGATCAATGAGTTGAGCTTTGTTAATCCATTTCTTGGTTGCGGCATTACTTCCATACATGTGTTTTGGTGATCCCAAACATCCATAGTCTTAAAGAGGTATACCTTATCAGCTTAACGGTTAACACATTCAGTTGTAATGTAGTTCAAGTATGCCGGTGGAGTGAACAAAGATACAATCTTTTCCTTCTCTTCCATGATTGATTTTATTTCATGTTTATTTATCTTCCCCTGTAGTTTTTCTGTGATATGGTTTTTGCGCATTGGTAGCGCCAATGTGGTGCTTTCCAGTAAAAATCTTATATCCAACAAATTAGGTGTGCTGATGGTTGTACCTGAACCATGATTGTACTATTTTGATATTAACCCAATACATGCTTGGTTTTCTTGGATTCAACTTTTAAGGCAATATGTCAGATTTGTCTTGTTCCTTAGTTGCATTTTTCTGTTGGTATTCATGACTTAAATATCTTTTGAAGAATTTAAAAGTCTTGGATTATCCATTAGTTCCCATAATTGTGACACTGCGATAATCTTTATTGATACTTTATAGATTTATTTAAACATTTTTTAAAGGTACTATGATATGCTTGCTAACTGCAATTTCCATTGCATATTTTTGTGCTTTGTGCTCTTAGCTTCATCAATCATGATCTTTCATTCGTGTGTTCTAATATATGCTTATTATGCTAACATCATGTGTGTGCATCTATTTTCTTTTTTGGCAACGGCAGATTGAGCGGCTTGCCATGTTGGTGCAAAAGGTTTGGACGTACACATTCCATTTATCATGATACCCACCATGTATATTTCATATTTGATATTATTTAATCAAGTTCTCTAAAAAAAATCTCTGTACTTGCAGAGTAAGCATCTGGTGGTGTTTACAGGTGCAGGAATCTCGACCTCTTGTGGTATACCTGATTTTCGAGGTCCAAAGGGAATTTGGACTCTGCAGGTGAGAATCCCAAAACCTGATATCAAATATGTAGAGTTAAAGTTTCTCTTTGGGATTTCTTGTTTAAAAGTTAATGACATCTTTTGGTGTGCTTACTCTTTGATTGGAGGGGAGTTTTGTATTGAAAGTAATTTTGGTTTGAGTTTTGAAGGTCTTATGTTTATTATGATGGACTTCTTATCCAAACCAGATGTATCTTTTTTCACAAATAAAGTTCGTTTCTTATAAGAAAAAAGAATCCCAATCACTCTTTCATCCCTGCAAGATAATAATTTTCTAGTTATTTTTTTATAATCACATCTAACATGGATTAATGCTTGGATACTTCTTGTAATTGACTATTTGAGCCATTCTGAACAAAAAGTGGATTTATAAGATTAAGCTTACAAGAAAAGGCATGTGCTACATCAACCATTGAAATAACTAACTTAGAGAGGAGCAACTGATTTCAAATACTCAAGGATATTATTTTCTGTCTTTAACTCTTCTGGTCTTCTAGCGATCTTTTAGAACTTGATTTTGGAAGGAATTCTGGTAATGTAGTCATTAGTTACATTTGTATAAGAAACTGAGTAAAAAAGAGTCCTCATTGTTTCAACCTTCTTGGCTTATCCTAGCTGTAAGAGACACAAGCATAATTATGTCAAAATAATAATTACAAAAGATAGAAGCACTCGTACATCTGCGGAGCACTGTGGATGTTGCTGATTTCTGTTTACTAGTGCAGCGTGAAGGCAAAGCCTTGCCTGAAGCATCATTGCCATTTCATCGTGCAATGCCTAGCTTGACTCATATGGCTTTGGTTGAACTGGAGAGAGCTGGAATTTTGAAGTTTGTAATTAGCCAGGTATACATTACTTCATTCTTGGGCTACCTTGCACAATTTCTTTATGTTGAAAATTATTGATAATTTTTTCAGATTTAACATTCACATGGCTTAATATCTGTCATGGTTTGGATGCTAGCATCTTCAAGTTTTTTAGGCTACATTTCTCCAGTGTCATATTCCTATATTGGGACTGGGGGAAGGACATTTTCTTTTTACTATTAGAAAGTTTGATTATGTTTTTCTTTTCTGCTGGGGCAGGGACACCTTGATAATTCCTTTGTGTTTGTATTATTTTTCTGTCTGACCATGTTACTATTTCTGCCCTATTTTCGTCTTTCATTCTTACACCCCCATAAATACCTCATTAATGTCTACATTTTTATTACCTTTTATGTTCTGAATGCCAGAATGTTGATGGTCTTCATCTTCGATCTGGAATACCAAGGGAGAAACTTGCCGAGTTACATGGTAACTCCTTTCTGGAAACCTGCCCTTCTTGTGGAGTCGAGTAAGGCTTTCTTTTTATATAATCCTGTTATCGTTGCCTTTCCTCATCATTTTTCCCTTTCTTGGGAATTGAGGCGGGAAAAAGTTTAGTGTACAGAAGTTAATATTTTGTTTGCTTCATAGTTTGGCTCTTTTGTCTTTCTTTTATCGAAATTTAATTTCATGATTTAAATTTGTTAAGATATTTGAGGGATTTTGAGGTTGAGACTATTGGACTGAAGGAGACTTCAAGACGGTGCTCAGATGAAAATTGTAGAGCAAGGCTTAAGGATACAGTTCTTGACTGGGAGGTATTGCTTACTAATAATTTATGTTCCGTTTGGATGCCCATGAAGAAGAAATTAATTCTTGGCTTTCATTTTATTAATTGGTCAGTTTAGTTTTGATTTAATCTTTTTTCTTTTCCTATCATTAGAAAAAGGTTATGCTAGGTGTTTGGATTAAGCACATTCAATTAAGTGTTTGGTTTCAGAAACAGATCCTTTGCCTCATTTTGGGTATCATTGTGTAATTATTTATGGAATGTTCATCCTAGTATTATATAACTTGATTGGTTGGGAATTAGTGTTTTTGCTTATTGTAATTTTGTGGTAGGCCTTACCTAGGAGGTGGGCGTTCATCTCTGTTTGTAGTTCTGTTCTGTGCATCTCTAAAATTTGTGTTTCCTATATAAGAAAATGTTCAATACACAAGGCATGTAGTTAGCAAAATGTAAGTACATGACGCCCATGTCAGAGGGTGGAGGCTGATTTACCACATTAGTTTTGTCTGCGTGGGAAATCTTTGACCAAGAGTCAAGAGTAAAATAGATAATTGCATTCAATTTGTACATCACTTTCAGCCATATAGGCTTGAGAAGTAGGGAGAATTTCAGGGATCATAGCTTGTTCATGCATTTTTTGAAAATAGATGTTTGTGAGAAGCACTCACTTTCTTTTGCTTTCCAATCCATGCAGGATGCATTGCCCTCAAAGGAGATGGATCTGGCTGAGAAGCACTGCAGGATGGCTGATGTTGTATTATGTTTGGGGACAAGGTAATAACATAGTTACCTAATTTAACTGTCTCAACTTTAGCATAACTTTCATAAGCATCTCATTTCTTGGTTTGGTCGAATTGTTTTTATTTCTTTGCCTCAAATTATCCAGAATATATGGGGCCTTTCATACCTTATGAGGGATGCGGATTAAGTGGGCCTCTACTTTTACAATTTTTGATTTGAAAATTGTAATTTTTCATAAGTTTATGTTGGTTCATCTTCTTCTATGATTTATATTTGCATTTAGTAATATTTGAAGTATTTTGTATAATGATAATATGTGATAATTACTATTACTTTGTGGATCTGATGGACCTCACACAGAACGCTTAAGTTTAAAGCCTAATTGAAAATTAATCATGTTACTGAAACTAGGGCAAGAAAGGGATGAATCAGGCTATAAATGGTTTAGGGCATGAAGTTCTTCCTGATTGGTGTTATTTCCGCAGTTTGCAGATCACTCCAGCATGCAATCTTCCTCTGAAATCGCTCCGTGGTGGAGGAAAGATTGTAATTGTCAACCTTCAGGTAATTACCTTCACGATTATGGCTGTTGTGTATGGGCTGTAAATATTGGAGATGTCATTTGAAATGTATTAACAGTTCTTTATTACATGCTTTATTCTACTTCACAGAAAACTCCAAAGGACAAGAAAGCAAATTTAGTGATCCATGGACTCGTTGATAAGGTATTGAAATGTATATGATGAGTGTAGTTTTTATTAGACAAGCTTTAGTCACCTTCACTGCTGATGGAAGTCTTGTTATGACCCATTATGCATATCGCACATGTGTGCATTCCATCAGGTCTTATCTAGGCTTTATCAATAGATGCGTGAATCAGAATGCAGAGCTCTCATTTGTTTATTTTATTTCAACATTCTGATTCCATCTCCTACACTCATATTACTTATCCATTTCTGCAACAGGTTATTTCAGGTGTCATGAACTTTCTGAATCTTCAGATTCCTCCATTTGTCCGGATAGATCATGTTCAGATCATTCTAACTCAAGCCTTGAGTTTAGGTAAGGATTCATGCTTACTGTGTTAACTATTTTGAACAAGGTGCAGAGAGACACATGCATGCTTGTTATGTATGTAAAGGAGATGCTTACAGTGTGCTTGTTTTAAATTTACAACTCTGTATTATTAATTTATATGTCATTGTTGTCAATATCATTTATGTCATCGGGTTTGCTATTAGATCTAACCCTGAATTTCATTCTTTTTTTCCGCTGACCTTTTCCAGTTTTGACGTCCATTTGTCACTGCTGTTCTGCAGAGCAATATTCTAGTGTTAGTTTTATATACATTTTTGGTCAAAGGACATAAATGACATTGACATATAAATTATGTGTGGGGTAGTTGTCTATCAAGGTGTCCGAGCCTTGGTTTGCGGGAGGTAATGGGTTCGAAACCTTCATCCCCATTCCGCAATCCATTGTTGGTTTGCATGATGGAGGACGGGGCTGCACCTATATGATTATCTCTCAGCATTTCTTAGCCTATCCACATGCAGAATGTGTTAACTGGATACACATTGTTGGCCCTTAAAAGCTTAATCTTTTTGGGTAATGCCATAGTGGTTGTTTAGCACTAAATATTGTTTGCATGTCGACGTTTGCAAATGCTTTGTTTTATTTCTGGTGATAAATGCATTCTAAGACCCCATATATGCAAATGGACTACTCTCTAATTACTCATTTTAGTTCCCACACATGATGTAACAAGTCCCAGTAGTTCCTCGAGTTGTCCTCAAATCGGTACACACTTTGGTTTCATCTTTCTCACGTAGTCCATTAACTTGCATTACAGATAAAAAGAATGTGAACTGGAGCCTCCGCGTCGCAAGTGTACATGGACAGAAGGCTCCATTGCCATTTATCAAATCTATTGAGGTGAAATTACTTTAAGACGCTTGTTCTGTTTATCTTGCTACTTGCTTCCTTGTCATTTTACCGACAGACCACATCTTAAATTTTTCATCTTGATTTTTTTGTATTTTACGGGCCCGTCTATAGAACCAAAGAACTGTAAATTTAAAACGGTTCACCTTTGTCTTTTATATCTATAAGGAATTAAGGATGAACCTGACATTTTTTTGTATAGAATCGACTTAGTGAATGTAGGGAAGTTATGAAACCCGCTGTAAGCAAGAAATCACTACATCTTGTTGGATATAATATGTCTTTCGTTTTTATTCTAGCACTGCTATAAGAAACTTGTTTACTGCTGCCCCTCAGAAATGATCTGCTTATTCCCTAATGGTTATATGTTTTTTATATATAGCTTTTCCAAATTCATAGATGCATGTTTGCATTCTTGTCATTTTTGGACTGACCAGATCTTAGGTACATAGTTTTGTTTTTGTGTCGAAATTTACGGCTTTGCTCCCCCACCCAAGCCATATTAGACTAATTTTTGAAGCAGTTGACCTTCGCCCACAGAAATCTCTTGTAACATTTCCCATTTTTTACTCTAGCACTGAGTACAGGAACATTGCATTATCTCGAGATTGATCCACTTAGTATGTGTGGGGAGCTTAGGGACACATTCCTCTTCTACAAGACATCACCTTCATAATTATCCTTTTGTTATATTTCCTTTTCCCGGATTTGGTGGTAACCATCGTGTGATGTTTACATCCTAGATATCCTTCTTAGACAATCAAGGGTATAAATCAGCTATTCTACAGAAGGAACCATTTCAATTGAAAAGGTAATGCTAAACTGAATTACTTCTATTCAATTTTGAATTTCAAATCAGATAGGTCCATACATACTTGAAGTGATTGTAAACTATGTCAACTATTGATTTTATTCAAGATGAGAAAACTGTATGATCGTTTCGTAAAGATTTTTACAGTCCTCTCCAGCAGTTTGATTTTTGTGATCGGAAATTTGCTTTGTAGTGTGAAATATATTCTAGTGGCTTTAGTTGTATTTCTCAATGGTGTGATCTGCATGGAGACTCCCATAGTTTAGGTCTGTTTGGTCCTTTTTTGTTTTTTTTTTTTTATTTTATCAAACGCATGCAGGAAAGGTGCAAGGGAGAGAGACGAGGGTGATGAGGAAGAGAGGAAGAAAAAATAGAACCACAGCTAAAAACAAAACGTTCTTAAATTGCTTAGATTTTTGTTTTATGAGCCACTATACATATATTTTCTCATCTCTCCTCAACATAGATCATCACTCCTCACTTTCTTGTTCTTAGAAATTAAACTCCATTCTCATGTATGTGGATGGTATAATACATGTGGCATCTCGCGCCATCACATTCTCACGTTTTTGTATTCAATATGTATCAGGAGAACCTTGCAGGGAAAATCGTTTGATATGGTTTTGAAAATCAACTTCATAGATCGTTGTGGTTGTCCATCCACAGAAATTGTTGTACCCCTTAAAGTTAAGGTAAGTAGTTAGAAGTTTGAACCTTGTCTCTTATATGCTGTTGGTAGTGAGCAATTTGATATCCTTGATTTCGAACTCAAGTATATCAACCTTGACGTTACTGTGACTTATTATTGTCCAGGTTCCAGAAGATAGTCTTCAGCTTGATAAGGATGCCATATTGCAAAAGCTCAGACACACGGCGGTTCAAGAATCATGCTGTGGACAGAATGCAATTGTTGAGAGAAATGTCATCCAGGCCCCAAAGACTGAGGTCATTGCACATGCCATTGTAACGAATGTTGTCCGGTATAGGATGACTGCTGAAGCCTTGCATGCTGGTTCCCTAGGTAATGCCGTTAAAAGGAGAAAAGAAAGTGTCAATGGTTTTGAAACGTCGAGGAAGCGATCAAAAGTGCACAGGCGCAAATCTAGGTTTCAGAAACTGAATAGTTGGTGGTTAGGCGAAAAGAACTTGTAAATGGTACTGAAAAGCTAGAAATCGATGTAAGGTCATAGGCGTCTACGTCTTAGAAACTGAGTGGTTGTGTTTGGTTTTCTTGTAAATATCTTATCCTCATTAGGACTGACGAAAAGCATGATTAGTAGGAACTGGGTGAATTTTGTTAGATGCTGCACCTCAGTCTCCCCAGCTATGATAGCCCTTGTTATAACTTAATCGGCAAATATGATAATCAAAATCATGGTCTTTAGTTGCTTCTGTAATGTTTTTCCTCTCTCTCTCTCTCTCTCTCTCTCTCTCTCTCTCTTTCATTGTCGTAGGGCTTAGAGATTATAAGCTTTTGGATGAATGGAGATTCTCTGTTGCCGAAGAGTGGAGTGATTGAAGAGGCTCTCTCCTCTTCGTTGTAAACTTGTTTCTTTTGTCATAATCCCTGACTCTTTCAGTTTGCTTAGACCGCGGTTTTGAAATAGGGTACTGCTATCTACACCCCTATTTTTATCTCTCACACACCCTTTTTAATATTTCACCTAATGCTTGAACCAGGCTGGCCGGTTCAGTTTCAGCAGCCGGAAAATGTAGTGCTAAGTCTGAGACAAACTGAATCAGGCGGTCACTATCCAACAAACGTCACCTGTCGGAGAAAGAAAGTGTTGAGCGTGGTAAAAATTCTAAGCCACTATTCAGTTACCATTTCATCAGGCCGGAAATGGTGGTGATCGTAGTAACATGACTATTGTTGGCGTCTATTTCTTTTAAATGACTTTGGCTTTGTGATGGCTCGATTAAAATTTGGATGAAGAGTGATGAGAATCAGAATAGGGATTTTTTTTTTTTTTTTTTTGCATATCTGACTAGGCGTATGAAAGATGAGTG